>JASANF010002608.1:0-22559 GCA_030248245.1 Trissonchulus sp. WLG1_4 | reverse complement strand
TTTCAGCTTTAGAATAGTTTCAGTTTCAGCTGAGGTTTCAGCTGCAGGATGGATTTAGTTTCAGTTTCAGTTTAAGTTTCTGGCGCTGAAACTGAAACATGTGCAAGCTGAAACTAGTTTCAGTTTCAGTTTCAGTTTCCGCTCACATCACTAAAGCTTTGAGCAAGCCCTGCTTAAAATAACGATTCATAAAACAAGCTCGCTTTTTATCCAGGCTTGTCTTTGGTATTCATAAAAAAAGGCTGGGATAAAAAAGCCGAGCCTCATGGTATCCAAGCAATACGTAACCGTAGGAACCAAAGAAATGCAAATAAAACAAGTTATTGCTTGAATACCATGAGCTTATGGCCTCTTATCTTCCAGCTTTTATGGAACAAAAATTTGCCTGGAAGAAAAAGCCGGAAAGCTTGGGGGTTTTATGAATACGAGAAAGCCGAGGAGATTAAAAAACGGCGGTTGCGTCAAGAGCTAGTGATGAGCGGAAAACTGAAAACTGAAACTGAAACTAGTTTCAGCTTGTACATGTTTCAGTTTCAGCGCCTGAAACTTAAACTGAAACTGAAACTAAATCCATCCTGCAGCTGAAACCTCAGCTGAAAACTGAAAACTGATTTAAAGCTGAAACTGAAATAAAAACTGAAAAAAATACTAAAATCTGTCCAGAGCTGAAACTGCAGCTGAAACTGAAATGCCGCTGGAGCTGAAACTAAACTTAAACTGAAAATGAACATAGCGAAACTGAAACTAAAACATAGTTTCAGTTTCAGGTCAACTGAGTTTCCGCCAATGCTGCTTTCAATGTGTGTGTGGGTACGTGTATACACAAGCTAAAACTGAAACTTTAGTTTCAGTTTCAGCCTCAGGAGTTTCAGTTTCAGTATCCCCTGCGCACAAATTATTGATTTTCTATTATACACTAAGCAAGAGTATATAATAGTGTCTTACTCTATGGCCCGTATTCACATACTAACACGTAACACTTAAAGTTAGTGTAAACACTAACTTTAAGTGCTTCGTAGCACTATTAGTGCTACGAAGCACTCAAAGTTAGTGTTTACACTAACTTTAAGTGTTAGTGTTAGTATGTGAATACGGGCCAATGTCGTTATGTTGTAATTCAAAAGAATCATTGTCATTAAGTAACGTTATGTCATCAATGTAACGAAAAACATGTTTATAATTTTTGAGTACTTTGAATTCTCTGTTTTGTAACTGTTTTTTATATAAGTAAACTCATACCAAAACAAAAATAAGTTGGCTAAGAACGGACCACAGTCAGTGCCAATTGGTATACCTATTTTTTGTCTACATGTTAAATTCCCGAAGTGAAAGTATGAACTTCATTTTTTATTACATTGCGATTTATACCGGTATATATATGTACATGGTCAGACCGCAGCTCGCCACCAGCCCCGGCCGATCTCTAATATAGACATTGGCCCGTATTCACATACTAACACTAACACTTAAAGTTAGTGTAAACACTAACTTTGAGTGCTTCGTAGCACTAATAGTGCTACGAAGCACTTAAAGTTAGTGTTTACACTAACTTTAAGTGTTAGTGTTAGTATGTGAATACGGGCCATAGAGTAAGACACTATTATATACTCTTGCTTAGTGTATAATAGAAAATCAATAATTTGTGCGCAGGGGATGCTGAAACTGAAACTGCCTGAGGCTGAAACTGAAACTAAAGTTTCAGTTTTAGCTTGTGTATACACGTACCCACACACACATTGAAAGCAGCATTGGCGGAAACTCAGTTGACCTGAAACTGAAACTATGTTTCAGTTTCAGTTTCGGCTTCTGTGTAATTTCAGTTTCAGTTTAAGTTTCAGTTTCAGCTCCAGCGGCATTTCAGTTTCAGCTGCAGTTTCAGCTCTGGACAGATTTTAGTTTCAGTTTAAGTTTCAGTTTCAGCTTTAGAATAGTTTCAGTTTCAGCTGAGGTTTCAGCTGCAGGATGGATTTAGTTTCAGTTTCAGTTTAAGTTTCAGGCGCTGAAACTGAAACATGTACAAGCTGAAACTAGTTTCAGTTTCAGTTTCAGTTTCCGCTCACATCACTAGCTTTGAGCAAGCCCGGCTTAAAATCCCGGCTTTTCGTATTCATAAAACCAAGCTCGGCTTTTTATCCAGGCTTTTTGGTATTCATAAAAGCTGGGGATAAAAAGCCGAGCTCATGGTATTCATAAAAATCAAGCTTGGATTTTAATCCCAGCTTCTACACATGTTTTATTGATTTTTTTCAAAAACCCCAAAAAGCTCGGATAAAAATCCAGGCTTGCGTACAAGCCTAGCTTTTTATCCCGGCTTTTTCAAGTCAGACTTACGAATAAAAAGCCTAGCTTTTTATCCCGACTTTTATGAATACCGGCCCTGACACCATTTAGACACGATTAGAACGCAAAAATCAAGAGCTTCGGAAAAAAAGTTGTAAAACGTCCCTCACTGAGTGTTCAGATTTCGGGGGGTCATATCTCAGAAAATCCAAAAAATGAAATAGGGGTTCTTGAAGCAAAAATGCTTCCCCCGAGGTGCTCTACTCAAAAAAATAGGTCCACTATTTCCCCCCCCCCCCAACTGCATTTAACCCGAAAGAACCAGCAGTGTAACCAAAATTGTCGTGATGTAGCTGTTATTCATACATAAGGTGTCTGACCATGGTCTTGTAATCATATGTAGTTGGGGGGGATGGGGGGGGGGGGGGGAAGGACCCCCCCCCCAAAAAAAAAACTCGGTCTCGAGGGAGGGAGGGGGGGTCCCGCCAGGGGGAAAAGGGGGGGAGGGTCCCGGCGGGAGTAAAATGTTGGCAAAAATTCGAAAAAATAGACATTTTTTGGTGAATTTTAAGCAATTTTTACCGAAAATTTCGCCAAAAATTGTCAAAATGGTGTTTTTTGGTCAAAAAGGATAAAAATTGCGTCATTTTGGGAGGGGGGGGGTCAAAAATCAGTTGACGCAGGGGAGGGAGGGTCCCTCCAAGGGGGGGAGGGGTACCCAAAATTTTAGTGCTGTTAGTTGTTACATGTATGCTTGTAATATTACCTCCCTAAAAACTTGTAAAAAGTCTTCAAATCGATAGGTAAAAAAATGGCAAAAAATGACCCAAAGTCTCGGTTTTGGCAGCCTCGGAATTTGGTCTCGGTCTCGGAAAAAAACCGAAACTTCCATCCCTAATCCTGGAGAATTTGGCCAATTTTTCGAAAGGAACAGGATCAACGTCCCTTTGTTTTGATTCTAAAGAATTGTAAACGTTATTCTGACTCCATTTAAACACGTTTAGAACGGAGAAATCACGGGGGCTTTACACAGGGGTCCCCCCTTTGGTTTTTATGGTCCGGCCGGAAAAAATTTTCTGATACGTCTCTAATTGACCAAATTTGGCTTAAGAATAAAATTTTCCCTAATTTTTTTTGGCTCCGTAGCGACGCTTAATTGGTAATTCTTAGTAATTAGTTATTTTTTGCAGCATTTTATTGGCATGGAAGCCGAGGATAGTGACCAATATGAGGAGCTATCAAGCGTGATTCTGGATGTAGTTAAACTTGTGCACGAAACAAATAGACGAAGACTGCTTCATTGTAATAAATGGTAAATCAAATGGTATATATATATAGGCATCTAGGCATGCTGTATTTGTAATTTGTATATATGTATGTTATTTGAATAAGGCGTGGAAGCAAACAGACCAATCTCACATGCGCGTTTCATGCTTAAGAGTTTTCGTATTTAGTAGTATATATTATATAATATCTAGTAAGATTTTGTAACACAAGATCTTCTACAATTTTTCTGCCTTTTTCCTCAGTGCTGTATATACTTTAAGAATTTTGCATTGATGGGGACTATTCTTTGAATGGGAATAGAAAATTTGATAAATTTAAATTATCCTTCAGTGTTTTTGCGTTTTGGCTTTTTCGACTGAAGGGTACAATGTTTTTGGAGAGGGCGTCATTTTTTAGTCACTTAATCCCAAACAGTCTAGCTATAGGAAATCTCATGCACGGTAGTGTAGTATTGCTCCTTCCCTGTCGGCACTCGTGGGGTTTGGAAAGAGTTTCGGGGGGTCTATTCTATTCTATATATAACGGGGGTAAGTGGTGTAACAGCACAAAAATTGTGGGTACCCCTCCCCTCCCCCCTTAGTAGGACCCCCCTCCCCGGAATCTACTAATTTTTGACCTCCCTCTTTAAAAACGACGCAGTTTTTATATACATTTTTTGACCAAAAAGCACCGCCGATTTTGACAAGTTTTGGCCAAAAATTCAGTAAAAATAGCTTAGTTTTCATAAAAATTGCACGCTGGGACCCTCCCATCTCTTTCACCCCCGGCGGAACCCCCCTCCCTCCCCCGGGTCCAAATTTGGGGGGAGGGTCTTCCCCCATCCCCCTAACTATATACATGTATGTATCAGGGTTGGCGCGATAGCGCCAAACCCTAGAATAGCACCCACACTCCATATTGCGAGATTTTAAAAGGAATTTTTTTAATAACTAAAAATTTATGCAAGCAAATCTGTTTTAATTTGGTGTGTGTACTTGCCTGGGGGACGGCTACATGCGGGCCAAATTTCAGGCAAATCGGTTGGGTATTACTAGAGATATGAAAAATCGTCTCCCGCAAACTCGGATTTTTCCGTCTTTTTTTTCCCGGTCGCAAATCTCAAGAAATACACATTGGCGGGGCACTTTTTTGTGCTATTTATATTCAGTCTGGTTCTGAATAGAGGTATTAGCAAAATGGTGTTCTAGGCTTTTGCCGTTTTGGCTCTGCTGGGAGGGGGAAAACCCCTTTTTTGGGCCTCGAGAAATGTCCAAGTCCGGTAAAAATATGTGCCAGCTTTTGAGACGTCACGCAAACAGCACTCGTCTGATATTTTGCATGCATGGTACCGTAATGGGGTTGTAGTGCATCTGCTATTTTGGAGTCGATCGTGCCACTATAACACTAGGTAGGGTGCTCGGAAGGTAATTTACGTGTATTAGGGGGGTAGTCTACCTACGGGCAGTGCAGCCAAAGCGGTTATACATAGAGGTCTGTCATTTTGTATGTCAAAATAGTTGATTTGAGATGCTGAACGCGATTATAACGTTATTTTGACGAAAAATTATGGTTTTCTTCCAAAAAAGTGCTCAGTAGTCAACTACGGTTGTGTGTTGTATATACTACACAGTATATAAATATGTAGATAGTGCAGCCAAAACGGTTAAAGATGGAGGCCTGCCGTCTTGTATTCCATTATGAACCCATACATTGTGCATTACAGCGTGGTATTGGTTTCGTTGTCAACTTTACGTAGTAGCCAGGACTGGTGCACCCCCTGTGATACTGTTGAAAAGATGATTTTTCATGATTTTCTCAATGTATAACGCGTTTATGGATAACCTCTCGTTCTGTAGTTCTGGTGCATCTTAATACATAGGCTTGGGGGTGTTAGTTCATATTGTTTGGTCCGCGTGGTGTGCACTGGTCCACTTTGGTAGCCCTAGCAAAGTGCTAGAATGGTCAATTTGACCAAATTTTTGAATATTTCTTCAAACAATGTTAAGTTGGAATATATACGCCTTTACTCATTTGTAATTTTCGGCAAAGATGTGTATACAAAACGAAAATAGATTGCGCATGGAGAAATTTAAATGAAATACCTGTATATATCTGTAGAATATAAATACTTTATAAATATAATCTACACACCTGACCTAAGTCCTGAGTGCTAGTAAGCGCCAAAAATGTTTTTCCTAAGTATACGCGCGAATAGGGTGCAGAAAGCACGAACGTGTCGCAGGGCGACTGCTATTCTGACGCAACTCTTGTCCGCTTCATTTTGCAAGCTGAGTTTCCCCATTCTGCTGCAAAACTTGTCCCGACTGTTTGATAAGCTTATTAGCATTTTTCCGCTGTAGTTCAGCCAACTTCCTATTCTACCCACACTGCTGCCCTTGGTGAAAGGGCATTTTTATAATAATACAATGTAGAAGTTTTTTGTTGTAGGGCGACGGAACTTCTGTGCAGTATCTTGAACAGCTCTGTTATCGCAGATGCGAAAAACAATGGTCACAGTTTTTCTAAACAGGTATGTAGGTTTGAATCGGAGTATTCTAAGGGCCTTTTCACAAATTATATTAACAGGATTAGATTAACTAGATTAACTTCAGTAACTAAGCATTAGATTGACGAAAGTTCATGAAACTTTGCAGAACAACTATATCATGCCATCTCCATTTTCTTACAAAATTTTATGAATTTACGTTAATCCTATGTTGAGTTATGAAGTTAATCTAGTTAATCTAATCCAGTTAATATAATTTGTGAAAAGGCCCTAAGAAAGTTTTGTGTGCAGTTAGTTGTTAGTTGCATTTTTTACTATGTTGGCTTGAGAGATCATTCTAACTTCTTTTTTGAGACGATATTTCATTGACCTGGGTATTAGAGTGTGGAAAGCATGCCTAAGCGGCTGATGCATATGAACTTTGTAGGTGTAGTTAAAATCTCCAGCTTTAAAAATTGGGCCCAGCGTATCAGACCTGAATCCTTGCTGAATCAGTGTCTGCAGGTGCTTTTGGCTAGCTAGATTTTTCGTTGCATTAGTGTATATATAGCGCGCAGTGTGCACATACAGCTCATACCCGTCTGTTTCTTAACCAAACGTCAAGTTCTCGATTAGTGTTGTAAGTTGAAAAACGAAAATTAGCGAAGCCGAACAGCAGCTAACAATTTAGTCAACCTTTTCTCGAGCGATTTCTTTCCCGTTCGTTTCGGTTGTGTCTTTTTTATATCCAACCTGCTTAGTTTTGTCCTAGCTAGCTGATGGAGCATCAAATTCCGGTGTCGATGTGGATGATTTCGCCATAGTCAGCTTGTGTCAGTCGTGTGTTGACGCCAGAGAATTTGAGCGCGCCGTAAAACTGACAGAACTGCATCCGCCCAGAAATAGAAACCTTTTGTTCTATTTTCACTGCTACGCTTTATATTTGGTAAGTCATACTCAACAAACTAGTTTAATCTTTCTAGTCTGTAATTATGTTTTGATATACGTATACACGGCTTACGAGCTGGTTCCTGAAATCCTGATTAAAACTACGTTACAAAAGTGGTTTTAAAATACAGGTTTCTTGTAAATTGTTTTAGAGTGGAGAGAAGAAACGGTTAGAGAGTGCAGCAGATGTTTGTGGAAGCAGTCTTGAATGTGAGTCTTGAAGTCTCAAAAATCGCCACATCGAGTTTGAGTGAAATAGTGTCGAATTAATTTGGAATTAAACATAGAAAAAGAAATAGAATCGAAAAATTTTTTGTTCGAGTCGGATTAGTATCATGCTGTAATGTGTAATTTAAGTTTGTTTATTAATCTTAGGGCCTATTCCTTTACCGGATTAAAGGGTTAATTATAATCGGACTAAACGGTTTAAAAATTATGCTTAAAAGTGCCATTCCAAAACCTCCGGATTAAACGGACTTAACTTTTAGCGCGCTGCTTTTTAGTCGGACTAAATGGACTTAACTATGCACGCTAATGTTAAGCGTGTATGTTAAATCCGTTTAGTCTTCTGGTAGTTTTGGAATGGGGTCAGACTAAAATTAAGCCGCTGACCATACGTGGGCAGCTGGCCAATTCTGGGGGGGGGGGGTGAGCCAGCCACCGGGGGGGGGGGGGGGGGGGCGGAGCCGCTTGTCCTGCTGCTTTCGTGAGCCACCGTCCAGCAGTCTGGGGGGGGGGGTGAAGCACCTGTCTGGGGGGGGTGAGGTTGCCTTCTGGGGGGGGGTAAAAACCCCCCCCACGCCCATGTATGCCGCTGACTTATTTTAACTCTTTTAGTCCATTTAGTCCGATTTGTCATTCCAAAACTTCGGACTAAAATAAGTCCAGTCCGTTTAATCCGGTAAAGGAATAGGCCCTAACTGTGCATTGATTTTTTTGAAATGGTGTAAGCCGTGGAGACAGAATTTTTTATGATGTTTACAGGGTTTTTTTTCAAAATCGGCACTGTGTAAATGTTCTGTAAATTAAGAATTTGCTGTGTAAATTAAGGGTATGTTGTGTAAATTTTTGAAAGTGTGTATTTAGGCATTTTTAGGTAAAAAAATTATTTTTTGCACTTAAAAAACCAATATTTTGACTGCGACTTACGAAACTACGAAAATTAAAATTATGAAGAATGAGAATAGAGTGTACGCTGTGCACCCTAGTGCCGACTGCACCCGAAAAACGCCTTATACGCAGGTTTACACAGATCTGTTTCATCAGCCAGATCCTACACATTTTTTAATTCCGGGTTAAAATCTGCCGTACAGCTTTGAAAGTACTTTGAAGTATCACATACATGTAACAGCACCAAAATTTTGGGTATATGCCTCTCCCCCCCTGGTGGGGGACCCCCCTCCCCTGAATCAACCAACCTCCTCTCCCAAGACTGACGCAATTTTTACATTTTTTTAGATAAAAGTTAGCTAAAAATCGCTTAAATTTCATCAAAAATGGCCAATTTTCAAGTGCCAGTTTTAGGAAGCCCGCAGAAACTGGAGATTATTTGTTTTTGAGTCAAAAATAAGGCTTATTTTCTTTATTACAAAGCGCTCACAGGACGCAGTCGCCACTTGGCGATTTTTTGTAATTTTTACTACCAAAATAGGCAGTTTTATCAACTTTTGCGCGGAAATAGGGCTGTGTAAATCGGTGTGTATTTTTATTTTTTGTTGTGTAAATTAGGCGGCCGATGTGTAAATACACCCTATTTTACACAAAAAAACCCTGGATTGATGTATATTTAGCCATAATTATTTTAATTTTTTGGTCTATGACACAATTGCGGGTTATGACTTGTTCAGCCGATTCTGCCTGTTTATTAGTTTTCATAATACGGAGGTCGAACGAGGTTTTTTGGCTTGTAATATTATATTATGCAGCATTTTATCTTTTTTTGTTCTGTGTAGATAAAAATGGTTCAGTGCGGAATGACTGCAATGAGAATTGTCCAATGATTGAGAAAAAGATGCGGCAGAATATTGATAGTGTGCAGAGCGATAGCTGGTTGCTTTATTTGTACGCAATGGTTCATTAATGTAAATTCTTACATGTCGGAATATTCTGGCTAGTAGAATTTATTTCGTACTTCTGTTTTAACCAAGGAAACAGCTTTTTTCAAAAATATGTAGAAGATTCACTTTACATAGTCTTTATGTTGCCTTTGCATGAAAACATTTTGCTGGTATCTTAATATTGCAATATTGTCTACTGTCAGAGTCACAGAGTCACTAATGTGTTTGGTTGAAGCTGGATAAATAAACAAACCTGCGAATATGACTACGTATGTAACTAATCCATATATACAATTTATACTGATGACTAATAGTTGTTTAAAATTAATGACAAAGCAATGTTCATTTAAAATTTGGTTAGGATTATTATGAGTATTGTTTTGTTTCAGCTTCACAATTTTCACGTTTCAGACACGGTGTGGTTTTAAGTGAGCTGCAGATGACCCAACAAGCTATTAACCAGCTTTGTCGTTCCATCCAGTTGAACCCATTGTTTTGGGGCGCTTGGAAACAGTTGTCTGATTTGGTTTCTGATAGAGAAGAGGTTGGTTACGTTACCTTTCAAGTTTTAACTAGATTGAGCTATCTTACTGACAACACAAGTAAGCAGAAGATAGAAAAAATGGAAATGATTTTAATTGCAGAAGGGAGCGGGAGTAGAGAGCTTGGTTTACCAATCATGAGGTAGGACAGAGGCACTAGTAAACTGCTGCAGAGATTGCAAGGATATCTTTGTGTTATGTTATTATTAAACCTAGTTAATACCCAGTATTGGTTACTTTTAGCTTGAAAAATTAGACCTTCCAGATCATTGGATGAAGTCGTTATTCTCAGGCGAAGTTTATATTCGACTACATTTTGCTTCCGAAGCCTTGCGGGTGCTCAGTCCTCTGCATGAAGGCCAATCGTCAGTTTTCAAAAATTGGCCATACCTATTAGAACGCTTGGCTGCTGCATATCATTCCAGAACTCCACAGGGTGACCAATTTTTACTTAACCAAGGTGGCACCACGAAATGCAGTCTATTCTATATAAATCTAAAATTCGTTAAATGAATTGGTTTTCAATGTTTAATAATATGTAATATTTATTATTTATATTTTGTCAAAGTGAGCTAGTGTGCACAATTTTTGATGATCGGTCGTGGCACGAGTACATGATAATAGTGTCTCACTCTATAGAAGACGAGTGAGACACTCTCCAGCCTGTGCTTCACTCTTCTTCTATAAAACTAACTTACTCTTCTTCTATAAAAGTGACACACTATGATGTGCTCTTAGTCGTGGTCACGATTTGACGTGAAGATTTTCGATATTCCATTTTCTATTATTGTATTTCCATTAATTTTGTATTCCTCTATGGTTCTCTTTCAGGCTTAGATGAGATAGTGGAATTGTTTGAGAAAATACAAGAAATCGATCCGTACAGACTTGATGGTATCGATCTGTACGCAAATACTCTTTTTGTCAAGGTAGGTTCAGGACCCAGGTCTGAAGACTCATTTTTTGTGAAAAAGTTTGCATTGAAATTTGTTCTCATTGAGCATGTTGTAAATTATGTGTATTCGTCGCTGTTCACATAGAAAAAATAAGAAAAAGTGTCTGGGATAGCTAAGTTAGCAATTTTGCAACAGAGATGAACTAAAAAATTCAAAATTGTACACGATTTTCAAAATCTGTTTGAGTATAACACAATATAATATAATATGGTTTTGTACGCTATGTGTTGCGCAATTAAAGTACTTTTCATGTTGGGATGAATTTTTTAGGGTTTACGAGTGGAACTTGCAACCTTGGCGCATCGGCTGTTTGAGGAAAATAAATATACTGTCGAAACTTGCTGTGTTGTGGGTATGAAATTTAGATTAAAAATTCAGTTAGTTTGATTTAATTTTTAATTAAAAGGCAGTTTTTTTCTCTCTTGAAAAGCCGAAGAACATCAAGTTTAAGTTCGGGGTTTCAATATTATCAAGAGTACATAATAGCGTCTCACTCTATATAGAAGAAGAGTGAGACACTCTCCAGTCTGCCTGTGTTCTAGCACAGGCAGATGCGCTGGTCGTTTTCAGGCTACATGTTGACATTCTGTGCAACATGTGGCTGGCCAATCAGCGCGTAGATTCTCTGCGTAACACACTTTAGTATATAATCGCTGATGCGTTGATAAGCATTGAGATAGAGATAAAAGCATAATAATTTATTATTTATTCATAGTCTGCTTGCAAAAACATTAAAAAAGGTTTGCAAATACCTTTAGGGATTCTCTGATTGCCCAGACGCATGTGCGCATGCACAAAATGGGATAGGGATAAAAGGTTAATTACTATGTATTATTCATTTATAGTCTGCTTGCAAAAACAGTAAAAATGTTCGCAAATACCTTTGGGGATATTTTGGCAAACTTTCAGAAAAATCGATTGAGAAACTTTTAAGAAATTCAGAAAAGTTTATATCTCAAAAGTTACTCAATCGATTTCGCTGAAAGTTTGCCAAAATATCCCCAAAGGTATTTGCGAACCTTTTTAATGTTTTTGCAAGCAGACTATAAATGATTAATGAGTTATTAACCTTTTATTGATATCCCGTTTTATGATTGGAGCACGTGTACAGGCGTCTGGCCAATCAGAGAATAGGAGCTCGCTTCTGATTGGCCAGCCACATGTTGCATAGAATGTCAACATGTAGCCTGAAAACGACCAGCGCATCTGCCTGTGCTACAACGCAGGCAGGCTGGAGAGTGTCTCACTCTTCTTCTATATAGAGTGAGACGCTATTATGAACTCTTGATATTATGCTGTTTTTTAACCACGCAGTGCTGCCTTTTTATGTAGATTTGATTAAAAAGTTGTTTTTTCTGTTTGGATAAGAATAGCTCGTCGATAAGTGATAAGCTCTAGCATTTCAGGTAACTATTTCGCACTTCGCGGTGAGCACGAACGGGCCATCACATTTTTTCTGCGAGCTCTCAAACTGAACCCTAAATATGCCGGGGTCTGGGTTTTGATTGGCCATGAATTCATGGAGCTTCAGAATCAGGCAGCGGCTATCAAAGCATACAGAAAAGCTGTGGGTATGTTTTTTTGTAATCTATACTAAATACTTGCAAATCAGTAACATAGTATAATATTCGGCAATTACTCTATTTCTGCAAGGCCTGAGATTATGTTTTGTAAAGAGTGGTTATCAAGGCCTATGTTACGTTTATATACACGAACAGTATCTCGGTAGAACTTTGTGGTTAGGCAAAGCTTTTGTTTGGTAAATTTTGCTGCAAAAGCTGGTTAGATTTCAGGACTATATTAAACCAATTTCGTGAGGTTTAAACCCCAGAGTGCTTTATTGTTATTAGCAACTTTTCGCGAAGCTTTATAACCGCATTGCCTAGTAAACGCTAAGTTAATACCAAAACGCATTTTCGATGTCAGGTTACTCATCAGTGCAATAATAAGAGTACATAATCAGTGTCTCTCTCTATAGAAGAAGAGTAACATACTTTCCACTCAGTGTGTGGATTCTGTGCGTGAACCACTTCAGTACATTATCGTTGATGCGTTGATGAGCATTATGATAGGAATAAAAGGCCAGTAACTCATTTTTATTCGTAGTTCACTTAGAAAAAGTTGGAATACAAAAGGTTTGCGAATAACTTTGGGGACATTTTGACAAACTTTCAGCGAAATAATAATTGAGAAACTTTTGAGATATTAATATTATGATAATTTGTTGATATCACAAACGATTCTAATTTAATAGCGTTAAAACCTTGTAAACTGACCAAAAATTGCTGTTGTCACTGTTCTTTATGTTCTTTAGGATATGTTTGAACCAGGACTTACGCTCGGTTCATTTCATACTAACAGCCAAAATATGTCCGCTCAGCCGACAGAACTACTAAATAATTACACCACTAGTAGTGCATAAGATCAGATCTTTTTTATTTGCTCGCTGAACGGTCACGGACGTACGGCTGTAAGTTTGAATGACCCTACAACAATGGTTGTCTTTCAGAAGTAGAGCCGGGCGATTTTCGAGCCTGGTATGGTCTGGGTCAGGCGTATGAGATTGCCAAAATGCCCAGCTGGTCACTTTACTATTACCGCCAAGCCCACAAACTGAGACCGGCTGATTCCAGGTTTCTGGTGGCCATGGGAAATGTTTATGAGGAAATGGGACAGCTAGAGGAAGCTGCCAAAGCTTGTTGGAAAGCCTATTCTGTGGGAGATATCGAGGGAATGGCGCTGATAAAACTGGGAAGGTAGGCCGTGTGGGAGTATTTTTCAAAATATTATTTAATTCTTCTAGGTATTTTATGGGTCAAACAATAGCTTTGAAAACTGGTGATGTTTAATTTCAGTGAATAGGAATACTGTATTTCAACTTTGATCTCGCTGTATATTCGATTTAGGGGCAAAATTAAGATAAAGTACACCACCAGTTGTCGAATTATTCGAATTTTAACAATGGTTTTGACGAATGAACGAGACACATATACCTGAGTTAGCTATCGGGGATATTTTATGTGCTGGTTGCCCACATTTAGTCGCCCCATTTTTTTGTCCTTCCCAAATTTGTAAGCATCATAAAGATTGTCTGAATACATTATTTGCAATTTTTTACGCTCAGCTGTCTGAATCGCAGCTATTTTGAAGAACCCATTTGTGTTAACGCATGTATTTATGTTTACTATGCAAAACTTTTGGTCCCACTCAAAACTGAAACTGCCAGAACTCCGAGTCACGAAAAATTGTATTTCATATTGTAGAAGTAAGGAAAAGCGATTTATATGTATATCAGTATGTTATGAAGTATGAAAATGGTCCCAGGTGAATACAAAGAACATAGCAGACGTATGTATGTGTACCAGGGATAAAGACTTAAATGTAGAAGTTTTATATAGACTATACGAGCGGATGAAGAAATCAGATCAAGCAGCCGCCGTATACTCACTGTACTTGGAAAGATTACAAGATCAGAATTTGAGCGATGAAGTTAATGAAGGGGAATGCTATCGGTATTTGGCGTCCTATTGTCTGGACGAAGGCAGACTCACTGATGCTCACACTTATGCTCAGAAATGTTTGGAGTTTGAAAAAGTATGGTTTCTCTGGGACGTACATGTAACAGCATTGAAATTTTGGGTAGCCCTCCCCCCCTTGGGTCAACTCATTTTTGACCCCCTTGACTGCCAAAAATGACGCGATTTTTACCTTTTATGACCAAAAAACACCGATTTTGACAATTTTTGGCAGAAATTTTGGTAAAAATTGCTGAAATTTTACGCAAAAATGGCAATTTTTTCAAATTTTGGCCAAAATTTTACTCCCGCCGGGTGCCTCCCCGCTCTTTTCCCCCTGGCAGGACCCCCCCTCCCTCCCTCTGGAGCTGGACCGAATTTTGGGAGGGGTCTTCCCCCCATCCCCCCCAACTACATGTATGCTCCGGGATGGTGTGGTGTAGTGGTGTAGGGCGAATGTCTTTGTGACAAGTAAACAGATTCGGAATTTTGATTCGATGTTTAGCTTCAAATAAATACCATATTTCTATTATTTTTGTATCTTTAATCTTTGTACGAAGCCTTCATGTTTATTTGTGAGCTATCATAGGTATTGTCATTTTAGGACGTTATGTTAACAGTTTGGGTGGGATACATTAAGGCAGTCCAACTTTAAAACCATTCACTGTTTTAGTCCAAGGAAGACGCAAAGGGTATACTTAAGAAGATCTCTCAGCTGCGATCAGAAGAAGAGACCAGTTTGCAGCAGAAAATTGATGATTGTGCAGAGTGAATAAAAAATAGCGATATTTACGTAGCTTGTTGAAATTTTGTGTAATTTTGTTCGCAATAAACATTCAATACTGTCTTTTGATTTGGTAATTAATATTTTTTTCAAGTTATGTCTGCTAAATAGTTTCGTTGACATACGCGGTATTGCTGTATTGTACCTGTAGGTAGTAGTGAGTGCCTACACCAGTAAGTTTGCATTGTAGTAGCAAATCTTCGTTCAGCAGAGTAAGAATTAGCTACTTGAAGTTCTACATTGCGGCTTGAAAAGAAGCCGAAGAATTTTTTACTTTTAATTTAAGCCCGGTTCATACTAGGGCAAAAAAGTTAAACTTTAACTAAAATTGAAAGAGTTAGGGCTCTTACTTTAACTACAAAAAAGTTATGGGTCTTACTTTAACTTAATTTTAATTTAAGCACGGCATTCAAGCAAGCAGGGACTAATTGTGATAAGTTTCTTCGAAAAGTTGACTGAATGGTACAGCTCCAGGTGTAGCCACGGCCCATGGGGAACTCCTCAAACTGTTTCTTACCACAACTTTTCAGATTTGGTTTTTGTGATTGCCGGACTTTTTTTGATGTGTCTCCAATGTCCAATCACCGACTTCGGTCCAAACGTATAAAACTACAGTATTTCCCCGTAGGCTTTCACTTGTTGGTTAAGTCTTCATTGCAGGTAGGTACCTAACTGTCGGCGTCAAGTTAATGTATCATGGCATAAGTCACCGTTGATGATTTTTTTAATGCGTTGTATAGGTATATTATAGTGTGTGATGGATATATTTCCAATACAAAAGTTTACAATAAAAAATTAAAAGCGAAACAGTCAGTCTAATTTTTCAAGATCCATGTTATATATGTGAAATATATAATGAAATTGGAATTTTCAACTGTTTTTATTACCAAATATGACGCAGTCAGTAGTAGGGTCGGCACATATATACTGACAGACGTTTATGCGACAAATTTGAGAAAAAATTACGCCTCCAGCTGAATACAAGTGTGGCGAATCCGAATGGATAGCCTGATCTGATAGACACCCCTATCCATCCACTTGATTTTTTGTAGACTGCATTAGAATTACCCAGGGAGGGCTTGAAGCTTTGAACTACCCATCTATGAATGTGCGACTAGAGTTCTACTATTTTAACTACTGGACCAACTCAGTGAATATATAGCAGTTTTTGACTCAGTTCAGCTCTGTTGCAGATGATCTTCTGAAAAATATTGTTATATAGTACATTTTGGGAAAAATATTTCGCAGAACAGATTCGTTTGTAAATATATGACTGTTGAAAACACAACAATGTCGCGAAATAGTCGAAATAGCTAGTTCAATAAATAAGCAGGCGATATGCACCAGTTTAGTTGCAATAAATGAAATGATAGTTCTGTGTAAATCCCGAACTAATATTTGTTTATAAGTCAGTTGGATTGATGGTTTGAATGATACTCTGTTGTCTAGATATCGATTCTTGATGAGTTCTAAAAATCCGTGTTCGTTGAATCGATTATAGGCCGTAGTTAGTTCATGACGAAGGTTCGAGGTATTATTTTTTGCGACTAGAGATCCTAGCCATTCTTCGTGATTTGGTTTCTCAGGGAAATATTGTAACCCGTATTTCCGAGCAATGTAACTAATTTTCATTGTTTCAGCGTAGTAAAAATAACGCTGATCATTCAGCACCATGGTTTTAAGTAGTTTTTGTCGGCTATTAATTTTTATCCACGGTTTAGTAGTAGTTATTCCTCCTTTGAGTCGGTAAATTTTCCCACGCTCCATCCAGGAGGCGCCGTCGTGTCTGATGATCCATGTAAAATTGTGGTCCAACGCCTGCTGAATATCATATAGTCCATTCCAGGGATACTTTATTACTGAAGTAGATATATGACAGCTGAAACTTGCTGCAAATACCATATACATAAACTGTAGAGCTACCGCCGTCACAGCTAGAGCAACACGAAACTTGGCTCGATTATGTAGGATGGCTACGCATCCGGATAGAGCTAAAAATCCAACCCACGTGCTGGGAGTCACAGACTTCCACCATTCTAGTTGAGAGCTAGAAAAGTCTCGCGTGAGTCCGTTCAGAAGAAATGCCCTGCCGGTACTCATAAGCGGCTGAGAGTAGTCAACCCCTTGAAGACGACTCCGGGTCAAAGTTAGGTCAGCGATTGTCGTATCCAATAGGCCATTTCGAATATCAGAGATGTAGCCCGTAGCCTGCCCAGTAGAGATATTGTAGGATCCATATTTCCGGTCACGAGATTCGTGAAAGCTGAAAAAGATTATCATGAAGATGAAAATAGAAAGCTTGTTTATGCCAATAATTTAGTCATAGGCCATGCTTGTGTGTTTGTTTGTATCTGTCACCCCACAGGCAGGGGTGGACGTGGGTCGTGGGTACCCTACACTCGGGTTGGGTTGGGTTGTTTCCGAAAATTTGAGTCGTGAATCAACCCGCGGGTACCCACTTCTGGCTGCGCCGGTCGCTGAATTTTTTTCTGACCCACGAAACCTCAAAAATTACCACTTGTGATTCCAACTTTAGAGAGTTTATGGGTATATACTGTGTAGTAGTGTATTTCAGTTAAAGTAGAAATGTGAACAACGTACAGACAGATGTACACAGTGGAATTAGACTTGGGCATCAGTTAAAAACAACTAAACAGTAATGTTATCTTATAAAGGTGGGTAACCGTGGGTCGCAGGTTGACTTTTACGGCACGGGTTGGCTCGTGGGCTACCCAGGAGAATCAAGCAGCGGGTTGGGTCAAGTAGGGTCGCGGGTCGACAATTTCGACAATTTCGACCCCACAGGGCGACAGGTCTTTATGCTGCTTTTCCTGGTGTACTTTACACGTGTCTCGACATTTTGATTAATGGTTAGTCTAATTTGTGTAAGTATTTTAGCCGGCTTTAGTTGCCAAATTTTGTTTTATTCGTTGTCAAGTCTGATTTGATTACGTACGGCTATCTAATGTTAGCTTTAGTACAATAACTATTTCAGATGAAATCTGGTTTCATACCTGACATTGTATTCATACAGTTCAGCAAAGAGCAGCATCAAATCACCAAAGAGTCCTGCATTGTTGAGACAGTTGCTACTACGCTGGATTTGTAACAGGCAGGGATTAAGTCGGGGTAATAAAGGTTCGCCACTACCCACTCTGAGATTTCTCATGGCTGAATAAGTATCAAGATTCCGTGATTTGCGTCGTTATTTTGGATCAGGTGGTCAAACGTTAGCTTTAGCATGATGGTTTGAATTTGTACAACAATCGTTAAAATTTACTAGAAGAATAATATTGTAGTCGGCTGGATACTAAAATTAAAACATTTAACAGGCTTATATACTTACATACTGTACATCAGTTATTTCGGTGAGGTAACCAGGACCTATGCCGTTTCTTTAAGGGCCTAGTTTGGAACCCAATAATTGTCTCATGTTTGACTTCACTAAGTTAAGGACTAAGTTAAGTAAAATTCTTGCTAAGCTTGGGAACTGTTGCATTGACGTTAAGGTTGTATGAGTATTGTATCAGATCAGCAGAATTCAATGCTGACCAAAGCATTGGTTTTCATACACTTTGAAATGACAAAAAATACAAAAGGCAATGAAAGAGCATATGTTAGTTTGATATGAAGTTTAAATTCAAGTAAATTACATGCGTCTATCGCTGTATCCCAATGAACGATAAAAACCTAACGGTTAGACACAGTACCAGTTTTTGTGATGCTAAAGTAAAGGGTGGAGAAGAGTTAACATTGTGCCAAGCATTAACTCGCAAACAAAAAGGCACGGCTGATAAAGTAAATACGAGTCGTCTGTGTATCATATGACTGCTGGTTAAACTGTAATACGCAGCTTTATATCGAAGCCGACAAAGCATACGATTCCATTTTCCGCTATTCTCAGGTGTAACAATAAGCCAATTATGGTTAAGGCAGAAGGCTACAAAATATTTTTCAGCTGTTTTTAAAATGTTTAAATGAATCAGACAGTCAGTGCGAAACGAAGACACAAAAGATACACAGCGACAGCCTCCAGAAGCTGTAGATAGTTACTTTTTGCTAAATATTCGTCACCCCCTTTTTGTCGAAAAAGGGGGAAATTCGCCTGCACCACTCTCCCCCCTGGAACCACCACCTACCGGCGTGGTTGCCGACTTTGCCGACTTTCGACATACCGAAGTGGTTCTGCGCTTGATTTTGATGGGAATTGTGGGGTTTGGCAATGATGACTGTGCAAAGTGCATGGATGCATAACTATAGCTATTTGGTAGCTAACTGGACTTCTATTCCTTCCAACTCCAAGTAGGATGACTACATATGTAGTTGTTGTCTTTAATCGTTTGTTATTGTTTCTCCCTATTGCAGTAAATTACCATAGTGTATAATTATTGAAAAAGACTTTTATCAGTAAGATATTGCAAAGACTCTAGATCCTAAGATGACGACCTCCCGCTTGGGGCGTCAAATTATTCTGCTACTGTAAATCATCAACACATCAGCATAATGTCGACGAACTCCCAGATGCTCCGAGTGTAAACCGCGGACCGTACATGCACATTGTCTTTGAGATGCCTGCGCTACACTGATAACTTTACCAACCCCTGCTAATTGGTACATTATGTATATACATATGTAGATATCTATTACCAAGAGTACATAATAGGTCCTATTACTGATGTTGACTGAATTACCCGCACTCACACATAAATATTGTAATACGATGATTAGCTAACCATTTTACTTACAAACAAAATACAAATAAACATGCTATAAATAAACAGAGAGCTTATTAAAAATCAAACTAAATTTCATTGAAACTTCAAGTTTATTCTACATAACTATGTAATGGGCACAGTTGGAAAGCAGCAGAGAAAGGTTTGAATTTGAATGTTTTTTTTAACAATGTGTTCGATTGAAATACGGTGTTTTCATTCTAACAAATCGAATTTTGTGAAAATTTACATATCTCACTCCCAAAACTGGCTGTATGATTTTATCATACTAAAATTTCTGCGACGTATGACGACGTCTCAGTGAAAAACAAGCTTTGTTTTTAGCACAGCACTGTACAAGTTTTTTATATACCTACATATGTATTTATATGAGGAATACATATATAATAGTTTTTTTGCAACCTAAAACTTACATAATTAGGCAGGAGGCCATTAATTTTAATTAAACTCAAGTATGATTTTAAATTAAGTGTGTATGATTTTAAATATCAATTTTATTTATTCCTTTAGCTCTCGAAAATACCTTGCGCGGAATGCGCACATACTGAAAAAATATACACGTGTCAAATAATTGGAAGGAATGGACACAAAAAATATATATGCAAACAGAACAATAGTGACAATTAAATATTGACATGGTTATGTATTTGTGTACTCTGTTTGGTGAGTAAATGTTGAGTGACAACTGACAACTTAACCCTTTAAAGCTAGCAGGTTTTCTCTCTATGCACTAGGCAGCCATATTCTGACACCTTCTGGTTTTTGGCCATTGTTCGAGTTGCATGCGTATTGTAATTAGATCGCAAGACAGCCATTCGATAGAGAACTGAACGGTGAACACAGCATAGTTAGCCGATTACGGTCTAGGACGCACTGTTTTTGAAAGATGCCCATGTGCCCAAACTTCCCAACAAGCATAAAAGGGTTATGGTTAACAGACTTATTATAACTCGCAACATGATATACCGTTCAATAATCAAGGCCGTTTATTAAAACGTAAAAGTGCATTGCAGATTCATTGCTAATGCGTTTACCAGGCCAGGCGAGGCCGCCGTTTGGCACGGGAACGTTTCCACTTTTGAGCTCCGCGAATCCTAACTAAGTTTTGTACTTGCCTGCTAGGTACACGTATAGTTTGCATAGATAATAATTAATAGAATACAAAAGAGCAGACAGATATATAACAGGATGTGTAATAAGCTGCAGTTGCAATACCAACCGGTCATGATACGTTCACGCTATGGACACGGGCGCTTATGTGCATGAGCGTGAGAAGTAGACTCCACAGTTGGCAGCTCCACAGGTTTGAGTTTTTGAAGATCTTGAAGATTTTGAAGAAAAGTGCATACAGAAAGTAAATATATAGTGGATATTGGGACAGGGATAGTACATTGCGCTATAGCGCTTTTTTGAGCGCTATTTGCGCGATGCTATATGCGCTATGTGCGCTATAGCGCTTAAAGGTAGTGCTATTTGCGTTATACGCGCTATCGAAGGTGCTATTGCGCACTATATCCGCCATATATGGGTAATATGTGGTAGCGTTCACATAGCGGGAAGGGGGGAGGGGGTGGTAAAAATCCTGTGTCTGCGTACGCTGACACGCGACGTCTAACTTAAATGAAAGACACAAAATTGCCGTAAGTGTCTGATATCGATGCTACATAGCTTTTGTTTATAGCCCTGACCGGTCGGCAGGCATCAGGGTTGATTCATACTTTCAGTCGTCCTATATTATTAATCTACATACTACGTCAAACTGCCGCACTAAGTTGAAACTCAATGTTTAAAAAAAATTACATACGCCATCCATCGTAATGTTTCATATTTTGTCCGGTTAAACGCATAGGGTGGATAAAATTTGCGAAATTCGTAACAAATCAGGAGATATTTCGTAATGAAATCATTGAAATCAGGTGCAAATCATATGACAACGTGCGTAAAACCATAGTTTAGTAAAACCACCTTTGTGAAATCTACCCAAATTGTTTAAAGTGTGAATCAACCCCAATGGTAGTGATACTCAGCTTTCTTCAGTAGTGATTTTGTGTGCGTTTTTTCTGAGCGCGACTGGAAAGAGCATGAGGCCGCTGATCATCAGTGCTATGCCCGCGAATACAAAAGCTAAATCGTACACTCCTGTCAGTCAACCAGTTTACCTGAAAAAGATACAAATAGGCATATATACATACATCAACGTAACATCAATGGAGGGTGGGTTGAAGATTTCAGTGTAACCCACTATTTAAATAAAGCCGATGTTACTGCTATATGGTGGGCACAATGGCCCATCGCACGCAATGCAGCAAGCGTTAGCGTTAAATCTCGGACGTTGCAGCAACATTTAGTGGGGCCTTTTCATAAATTAATGTTAACTGGATTAGAATTTACTAGATCATCTTCATAACTCAAAAAAGAATTAACTTACATTCTTAAAATTTTGCATGCAAATGCAGATGATACGGCTTAGTCGTTCTACACAGTTTTATAAACTTACGTCATTCTTACTGAGCTTACTAAAGTTAATCTACATATATAGTTAATAAAATCCATTAATATAAGTTTTCTGAAAAGGTCCCTGGCATTACGTTTTGCTAGATAGTACAAGAACCTGCTTTTGCTAGCACTGAACTCAACCGAAATGAGAATTGAACTTTAACTCGAAAACTCAAGGTCTCAAAAGTATTTATCTGTCTGAAGATTCAAGCAATTTTTTTCATTTTCAGGTGCTTTATTTACGGACGAATATTGAAAAGCATTAATTTGTCGGATTATGCTTACCGTACCACCAATGGGAGGCCCGATAATGGCCCCGATTCCCTGGAAGAACAGCAAAAGGCCGAATGCATTGGTCAGTCGTTCTATACCCAACAGGTCGACCAGTACCACGGAGGTTAGGCTGATGTAAGTGCCTGAAAAAATAGAGACAATGTAGTTTTTATACTAGGTCTATATAGGAAGTCGTTTAAATCATTGCACACATTTTGAGGTAT
>JASANF010002607.1:0-58564 GCA_030248245.1 Trissonchulus sp. WLG1_4 | reverse complement strand
AACAAAAGTACATGTATAATGTATAAAATACCATGGTTCAATGTATTAGTTTCATCAAGATACTTAAGGGGGTAGTGTCGCGAAAGCAGTCGACTTTGCGCGACTATAAAACTTTTTCACTGAAAGATAGGTCACTGTTCCTTATATATTCTAAAAATATGTTTTAAGGCAAATATATGTGCCAAGTTTCAGAAAAATTGATGCAGCATACAGTTAGCAGTGAAGTCGCAAAGTCAGAAAAATGACGTTTTGAAAACCTATTCACATTCCATGTTTTCGTCACATTTATAAATTTTTCTGTCCAGATTCTTTACACGAAGTAAAAGCACATATGCTCTTGTTTATGCACAAAAAATTTAGTGCAAATTGCGGTCGTGGTTGTGGAGTAATGCCTGTTTTAATCAAGTTACTTAATAGTATAGTACATTCTAATAAAATAAATAGTAAAAAAAGCCTTGTGCTTTTTTGATTGCATGTTGTGCAGGTGCAAGCTAATCAGCAATAAAATTACTCTTACTTGCATTTTTATATGTTCCACAACTACTAAGTGGGATGTAGTGGCGAAGTATGCTTCCACATAAGCGTTGTTTTGCCTGCAACGGTATTCAAGTATATAAGATCTGGCAATATTAATTAGAATGTAGTAAGTATAACTTCATACTGTTTTATGCTGAGAAACTCATGAATCATATAAGTAATCCCAGCCTGTAAAACACAGCTTAATTTGAAAAAAAATTGCTAATTTTTGAAATTAGAATATTAGTTATTGCAAGTAGTTAATTAATTAATTAATTATAAGTAGGTAGTATTTAATTAGACATGAATTTTACTGAAAATTTTGTTTTTTGAAATTTTTGCATTTAAAGCAAATTTAGAACTATTTCAAGAACAAGATGATAGAAATAACCATTTGTTGACATGTAACACTTCCACGTGGGATCAGTAATTAGTGAAGTGTTAAAAGCAATTCAAAGTAATCTTCACATTTTTTAAGATATTCATGTCTGTGTTAGGCCATACATGTATCGAAGTCGAATTTTTTTTGGGAGGGCTATCCGAACAAATTTAGGGGACCCTTCCCCTGATAGACAAAAAAAGCCTAAATTTTGGAAATTGTTGTAGAATTCATTCTAAAAAGTTCCGTTTTTACTTTACTTTTACCCCCCGGCCTCATGATTTTGGAGGGGTTTCCCTCATCCCCCAGCATACATGTATGTGTTAGACAGTTATAACTGTTCACACTTCACAGCATTTTGCCGTTATAACAAAAAATTAGAATATTTTATAGATATTTTAATTACAAGAAAAATACGACTTTATTTTGAAAAATAAAAAAACACTTGTTCGCGTATTTGTGGCCGTTTAGATTCAGAACTTGGTCAAACCGTTTTGGTTATTCTGTCTAGCTAAGTTGTATTATTACTTCCAAACATTTGTACAGCACAAAAACTGAAAAAATAGTTTTATAAAAATTGTAAAAAACTGTGTACATTGCGTTCGTGTTTCTTCATTTAGTCCAACAGGTAGTACCATAATTTTTGGTTTTCACGAAGCTACTGCATACCCTCATTCCCAGAATAAAAAAATGAACTAGCATTGAAATATGATAAATAATTAACAATTAATTTTGCAGTACCGAAAATGTTCTGTGCAAGTAGTATTACCGAGGTTGCAACCGGGAACCTGTAAAACAAACAAAGTTGTGTGTAAGTATGTTTCATGTTTCATGTTTATTGAAAATGCCAACATAAGATCCCTACAGGGGGACATATTATGCTAATAGGCAAAAATAACAGTGCAAAGCCGCAATTGTAATAATGTTAGTAAAACAAACAAACAGAAGCAAGTGTTAGTAGAGTTTAGTCAAACATATATAAACTAGATATTACTGAGTTCAGCTAATTTCTCTACGGATGTTTTTCAAAATACTTTCCCGCTTTTTAAAGCAAATGTGAATGAATTTAGCAAGATTTTTTAATTGCTGGTCATTATTGCTGAGCATAGCTGTTATAAATTGCTCTTCTGGAGTTTCAGTTCTATTTAAGTAATTTAAAAGGTCACTCTTTTCAGCATCATACAAGGGACACATTGTTACAAAATGAACTTCGGTCTCCACTTCATTTCTAGAACATAGTGTACAAAAACGTTGATCTCTAGGTACTCTATGAGTTAGACGGCGGTCCCAACGGCCCCTTTCTATTTCCAAATCATGAGAACGTAGTCGAAGTTTTATTAGGGCTGCTCTATGTCTCAGATTTTTTATTACTGTAAAAAAATTTTCAAGTTTCAATTCAAATTTAAATTTCACAAATAAATCGAGACTGGGCAACTGTTTTATTTGGTCAGACCACTGTGATAGAAAAGTATTTTGCAAAAAGTTATCTATTTGGTTAATTAAGTTCCTTGGTTCATTAATACATTGCGTTTTCCAAACATCCAATGAATTTGAGAAACGAAGAATGCTTAATAAGCCAGATACCCAGCAATTTACAGTGGGATTAGTACATGTCAAACAACTCAGTGCGTAATACGCTTGCTTACGATAACATTGATTGGACGTATTTAATATTTTTATCCAATATTTAAGAGTGGCGAGAGCACGTCTGCGGATTAATGGAAAGCGTCCAGTTTCTCCGTATACAGCAACAGTTGGTGTAGTTTGTTTGACGCCCAAGAGTCTTTTTAAATAACTCACATGCACTTTTTCAGGAGTATCTAGATAGTTGTGTAATAATTTAAAATTGAGGTTGGACCACGTGGTGAAACCCCATACTTCTGTACCGTAATGTAGAACATAGGTAACTAGCGTATCAAAAAGCTGCAGTTTCGTTTTCATCTCTAAACAGGAATTTTTTGACAATAAGTAAAGTAAATACAATTTGGATTTTTCTGCAATGTCCGTTCTGTTGTCAATGAGCATAAATGTGTCATATATGTGTCTCAGGGAATTCCTTTTTGTTTTTGCTTTTTATTTCTAATGCGGTCAATGCTGTTCAGCTCAAATAAGGAAGAGTGTCCTTTCCAATACGACGTTCATTTTCAGAAAGCTTTCGTTTCTTCAATATTATCGGACAGTAAAATTGCGAAGTTTTCTTACAAGCATTAGCACCACTTTTTCCAGCTGTATTGTGACGTTTTAATAAAAATCGTGTATTAACAGCTTACATTTGATTTTTTGTCTGGGGGTGGGGGGGGTGGGTTTTTGTTTTTTTTTTTTTTTTTTTTTTTTTTTTTTTTTTTTTTTTTTTTTTGTTTTTTTTTTTTTCTTTTTTTTTTTTTTTTTTTTTTTTTTTTTTTCGTTTTTTGTTGTTGTTTGTGTTTTTTTGTGTTTTTTTGTTTTGTTTGTCTGTTGTGTTTTTGTTTTTTTTTAATTCTATGTGTAACCGCTAGAATTGATCATGCTAGTCTTCGCGTAGTGGCCAGTTTTCAACGGATATGCAAATTAGTTTCTTCTACGTATATAAGGCCCAACTGCGCTCACTCCACGTCTTTTCGTTTGTGGCCAAATACATTGTATCAGTACCGCAGACGTTTGTCTGCGCACAGTTAGGAAGCTTTTTTTTTGGTTGCTGTTCATAATTTTAGACTTTCAAACTTTAGTTCGAGTGGTTTTGAATTTGTTTAGCTTTCTTTTCCTCTTTCAGCCGTCAGTATCTACTGTTCTTTCTTTTGTTTAGACCGTTTATTTACTTTACCTTTATTTACAGTTTTTTTGGCCTTTATTGCGCTCTATGTCTCTAAATTCGGAGGAACTGGAGGCTATTGCTGCAGAACGCCAGGATCGTGAGTGCTCACCAGATGCGAGATCGCGCAGCTCTACGGTGTCGTCATCTTCTTCGTCTTCGTCAGACTCGTCCGGAAGCAGTTCGGCTTCATCGGATGACACTGAGTCTTCAGTTCGGAAGACCTCAGACAGACGGGCACGGGAGTTCGCCAGGTTTTGCTCAAATCGGAGGACGAGGCAAGTCTGAAATTGACGACTGCCCACAATTCTGAGCTCACCCATCCTCCAGATCGGGAGGAGTTGAGCAACAATGAACTTCGTTCAGATCGGAGCGCAAGTCCTGACCACGCACCGGCCCCAAGCTCCCAGGCCAATCCAGCAGGAGGCGCAGCAGAGAAGCGACATCGAGCTAACTCTCTGGCCAAAAAGCGACACCGATCCAGGCGGCGTAGCCCCGCCAAACGGTCTAAGCGCAGTCACCGCCGCAAGTGCAAGGAGCGCTCCCCAGCGACCAAAATACCTGCCTACGAGTCAGACACGGTCGCAAAAGGTGGCAGATTTGTACTGGATGTACAAATGAAGGCCCTAGCTGACGAATTCTTACCAGGAAAATCCTGCCAGGATCAGATCAGGGACTTTTCGCGCAAAGTGGGTAGACCGGACCACTTCCTATTTAACTGTCCTGAGATGGACCGCACCCTGATGTCCTACATTAATTCCAAGCGGCTACCCTTCAAGAAGGAGTCCGAGGCCATGTTAAAGGACTTATACCGCTCAGCCCTAGACACTGACGTGCCTTTGCTCCTTACGGCATCGGCAGTCACAAATGGTACCGCCACCACTAGAGACCTCCAAGACGGCCTCATGCATGCCCTTGCCCACAACGCGCACTTGCGCCAAAAAATCACCGCACTGCGTCGCATGCTAGCGGGGGAGTCTCTTGGCGCACAAAATCAGGTGCGCGAGGTCATGGAACAATCCGCTCTGGACACGACCTCTTTTACTTTAGATCGTCGTGGGGCCAAGGTATCGACCCTGTTCGGTAAAGAACTGCGCGAAGCGATCGTCAAAAATGCCGAAGACTGGAAGGCGTTTGATGATTCTGTGGGACAGGCGCTTAGACAACGTCAGCGTCCTAGTACCTCTCGCGCAACGCAGCGCCGCTCAATTGCCTACAACAAGCCAAACTACAAGCCACAGTCGCAATACCACGCCAGAACCAACACACGACCAAACAGGTATACCACTTTGGCTACTATTAACTTTGTAGACATCCTGGCAGATGATTGTGTAGGCGGTCGTTTAAAATTTTTCAAAGAAATTTGGCAACTTCTGTCATCAGACAAATGGGTGATGCAGACAGTGCAGGGTTATGAACTCGAGTTCGCAGTTACACCCCAGACCCCGTATGTAGTTAAATCTCAACGCCAACTCTCAAACGCAGAATTAGGTGTAATCTCCCAGGAAGTACTCAACTTGATAGAAAAAAATGCAATAGAGAAGACTGAAACAGTTGGCTTTGTATCACCTATTTTCACCGTACCGAAAAAAAGGGGTGGTACTAGACCTATCATCGACTTGAGAGTATTAAACGAATATATAGTCTACTCTCACTTTAAAATGGAGGGACTGCACTGTCTGCCGTGCCTGTTTTCGCCTTACTGCTATATGGCAAAACTCGACTTAAAAGATGCCTACCTGACAGTGCCAATAGCTCAAAAATTTAGACATTTCTTACAATTTCGATGGCAGAATGAATGAATTATTTCAATTTAAGTCATTACCTTTTGGCCTTTCTTTGTCACCACGAGTTTTTACTAAGCTCCTGAAGCTGGCACTAGCGACACTTAGGCGACTGGGCGTGCGTCTGATTGCGTACTTAGACGACCTGCTAATAATTGCCAAAGACGCGCAAGTTCTGACTGATCACATCAACTTAACGCTGCACATGTTTAAAAGTTTAGGCTACGTGATTAACCTCTAAAAATCACAACTTCAGCCTACCCAAACAATAGAATATCTCGGCTTTACTATTGACTCATGTTCCAAAAAACTGTTAGTCCCTCCGGAACAGATGAAGGAGATAATAAAATTGTGCACCAGATTCAAAGCAGCTAACCAGGTAACCGCACGCGAACTAGCGCATCTGCTAGGAAAGCTGTCAGCAGTCACGCAAGCGTTAGCACCAGGGCCAGCGTATATGCGGATGCTGCAGCAACACTTGATTTCCACAATGAGACAGACCGGTACCTACGAGACGTACATTACTCTACAAATAGAGGCTAAAACAGAATTGGATCGGTTGATTAAGGAGCTAGAGCACTGGAATGGACGTAATATACAGTCCCCAATCCCAAATTGTACGTTAACAGTAGATGCATCAGACGTTAACACTCTTGATGGCGATTCAGCCCAAGGACTTTGGACAGACACAGAGAGAGGACTGCACATAAACCATAAAGAGTTACTCGCGGTTTCACTATGACTCAAAACATTAGCACGCCATATAAGTCAGGCTACACTGCTTATCCAATCCGACAATAGCACCGCGGTCGCTTACCTACAACATCAGGGCGGCACGCGAGTGCCAACACTAAACACATTAGCTTTAGAAATCTGGGAGTTCTGCCTGCAAAGAAACTCAATTCTAGTGGCAGAACATATCCCCGGTAAAAACAACGCTGCAGCAGACACCTTATCGCGAGCATTCAACGACTCTAGCGATGGCAGCTGGACCACAAAGTTTTTCAGACTATTTGCACCAGATTGCAATACCATCCTGACTTTGACCTTTTTGCATCCAGAGTGACTGCGCAGTTAGCAAACTTCGCATCGTGGAAGCCCAATACCGAGGCAACTAAAACTAATGCCTTTTTTTTCGATTGGGTGAAGCTTAAGGTTTACGCTTTTCCTCCTTTTTCCCTTGTAGGTGCTGTTCTGAACAAGGTGGAGCTCGATCAAGCGACG
The DNA here is from genome assembly GCA_030248245.1 of Trissonchulus sp. WLG1_4. Taxonomy (NCBI): domain Eukaryota; kingdom Metazoa; phylum Nematoda; class Enoplea; order Enoplida; family Ironidae; genus Trissonchulus; species Trissonchulus sp. WLG1_4. Next base: position 51,873 of record JASANF010002607.1, on the reverse strand, counting down.
ATCCTACTGGTGGTGCCAATATGGACCAGCCAACCATGGTGGCCGGTCCTGCTCGAGCACCTGATAACGAAACCGCTGATCTTACCATCCAGCAAGAATGTGCTTCGGAGCCCCCTGACAGAGCGGGCTCACCCTCTGCTCCACAACAAAACTTTGCAGTTAGCGGCATGTCTTGTATCGAGCAAACTCTCCGCGCGCGAGGATTATGCCTATCCAGCTGGGCCCCAGGTACCAGAAAACAGTACGAAACGGCCTTCAGAACATGGACTAGCTGGTGTTCTTCTGGGAAAGTCGATCCTCTTCGACCTCCTGTAGCTGTCTTTTGCAACTTTTTATCTGAATTATTTTCTAAAAAACTTGAATATAGGACTATCAATTGCTACCGTTCTGGTATTTCTGCCGTAATAAAAGTTGTTTCAAATGTCGACTTAGGTGCAGACTCTACGGTATGCCGTCTATTCAAGGGCATCTTTAGAACAAAACCACCTGAGCTACGGTACCACACAACTTGGGATACAGACAAAGTCCTAAATTTGCTCGATTCATGGACTACTGCGTCACTAACGCTGAAGGATTTAAGTCTTAAAACCGTGACTATTTGTGCATTGTGTCAACCAAACAGAGTATCTGAATTGGCCCAATTAAACTTAGCTCATAGAACAACTACAGAAAATACTTGGGTTTTCCAACTACCAGAAATGACAAAAACTCGCGGCAGAGGACCCGCTCTAACTATTTGTTACAAGAGCTACGCGACGAACCCTAATCTTTGCCCAGTAAAGTGCTTACTAGAGTATCAAGAAAAAACAGTGAGCCTCAGAACAGACAGTAAACTATTTATATCCTACTGCAAACAGCATAGACACATCTCGACAGCGACCATAGGGCGCTGGATGAAGCAAACCTTAAGACTAGCCGGCATTAATACCGCACAGTTCACGGCGCACTCTACGAGAGCTGCGTAAGTAAGCGCAGCCAATCGTCAAGGTGTCCCGATCGAGACGATTTTGAAAGCAGGCAACTGGGCACGAGAATCAACGTTTAGCACATTCTACCTGAAGAGTATAGACGCATCTCCCTTGTACTCAGAAAGGATCTTAGATGGCTACGGCGCTCGCTAGCGTTGAACTCTAGCATGATCAATTCTAGCGGTTACACATAGAATTCACGGATTTGGCTAAGGCGCAACGCGCCTGACGTCAACTCAGAATTCTATGTGTAACCAAGCTAGAATTGACACCCGCCCATTGCCCAACCCTTTTGTACATAAGCAACTAGAAATGTCATCACTTTGTTTTTCCTTTTTAGCTACACCTCGCGCCGACCCCCGGACTCCAGAAATACCAGAGGTGGCAGAGGAGGTTGCACTTCGTTTCCCCAAACTCAGCGCAGGAAGTGAATACAGAAATTTGAACGCTGAATATTAAAAAAAAAGATTGTTACGTTGTTGTTCTCATTTACTACTGATTAGTTCTATTTTAATCAAATGAAGCATTGTGATTGTAAACGATCGAATTTTTCAGCTAAGCTTAGAGCTGTTCTTTCTCTTTAAGAAGGAGCCTTTTACTCCTTTTTTCCACAAACCTCTAAGACGTGGAGTGAGCGCAGTTGGGCCTTATATACGTAGAAGAAACTAATTTGCATATACTTTGAAAACTGGCCACTACGCGAAGACTAGTATGATCAATTCTAGCTTGGTTACACATAGAATTCTGACTTGACGTCAGGCGTGTTGCGCCTTAGCCAAATCTGTGAATTTTAAATGAAGTAAAATTCAAAAACATTATATTAAGTAAATTTGGCACCTTGTTTGAAAAAACTTTTGAGCTACATATGAGTTATGGACTTGTCTAAACGCAAAGTGCATACTTGATGAAGAAAACTGAAAGTAGACCAAAATAGTAACCCATATCTGTCAGTGATAGACAGGCATAGACAGAAGACTTTTGACTACATATTATGCAGCCTTGGTCATGCAAGATCTTATATTGTTGAAACTTCTTTGATTTTATATAAAAATATTTGTTTATCAGTAATTTTTAAAATGCGTCAAAAAAAGTCCAATTACAACAAAGTATAACTATGAGGATAGGACGTTGTAAAATGCGTTAAAAAGCAAAATAAAATAGCAAGCTAAAGGTAAGATGTTGTAAAGATAAGAATACTAACTTTGAGTTGTTGTCACACAAAGGGGATGATTCTGAAACCTCTCCAGACTGACATGTTCACAACCGCAAAGTTTTGCTATTTGTTTCTGCACAAGACTATGCTGACATCCCTAAAAGCAAAAAAACGAGGAAAAAATCAGTTTGATGTTTTTTTTTAGTTTTCAATATCTTATTTTACCGATACAAGTGGCTATGCTTGATGCTTTGAAATAAAACTTGGAAATAACTAGGCAAAAGAATAATGTTCGGTGATTCAATAGGCTCTATCTTTAGAATGCTTGTTTTCTGCGGCGGGCGATATGCTATGAATGACCTTCAGAGTGAAAACTAATTTACAGAGTCAGACACCTTGGGACAAGGACAGCATCCTTGGACAAGTATGCTCTGGGGCCAAACTTTTTTCTCAGCCTACACTTTGACCGTTTCTTTTCCACGGTACTGTCAGAACTACCAAAATACCAAACTATGTACGTGCACTATCTCACTCAGAGCGTCAAAAGCTAGCAGACTTATGTTTCAAAGAATGACTAAGTGGCTCATCTTCGTAAGGATAACTTATTTTTGGATTGGTAAACTTTGTCGCCCAGTGGTTACTAGCAACAATCACAGTAAAAGCTGGCCTCTGAAGTTAAGGCAACACAGTAAGCAAGTTAAGTACTATGAAGGTGAAAATTTTAGCGTGGAAGCTATAAGCCGTAACACTCAAAATTCTCTTTAGTTGTGCTTTACATATTTCACCAAGTAAAATGCGTGAAGGAACTGTGATAATTCTTCACCACGATTTTAAAAAGTGTCATGTAAGAAACAGTATCCTGCATGACGGTTCCGTCAACTTCAATTTCGTATTTGAAAGCATTATGCTTCTTGAAAGCGACAAAGACAAACCATGGTAGTGAAGTAGCCATTGTAATAGTAGTCATTTTGGACGTAGTGGTTGAGGTGGCAGCGATTTCTTCCACTTAAACGTACCACTTTCTTCTACAAAAAAATGGAACCAAATACAATCGGATTTTAGTGAATTATGACTAAATAATCAATTCAGTTATTTATTTTAGTTGTAGTTGTTTTTTGTGGACTTATTTCAATGGAATTAAATTTGCAACGGAATTCGTACTATCGCTTGCCGAATATTTTCCCAGTAACAAATTTTGTTTTCTTGATATCAAAGAACTTAGTTTTCAACTCAGAGTAATGTCACTTATGAATAAATTACAGATGAATATTCAGTTAAGATACGATGATATATGTTCATCAATATAAGGTTTCGCAGTTTTACCACAGCTGAATTACCATAAATTTACCATAGCTACCATTAAAGAAAATAGCCTAGGCTTTAATTCATTATTAGGAAACAATTTTCCGCTAATTCAAACGACCAAAACGTACGTAAGTCACCAAAAATGACGTGCCCAGTCCTGCCGTAACAGTGTACCCGTTAGCCTCAGGAAACACTGGTGCGTTTGGGATAGATAGAATAAATTTAATTCCCGCACTTGGAGTCAACGATATATAAGAGTCTTGAAGTACGCGCAGCCACATTCTTAAACCTGAAACGTTAGCTTGTTACGCGGCGGCTGAGCGTATATACTATATTACAGTACCACAGTTTAACACGTATCTGCTGCTACTGTGTATTGTTGCACTGTAAGAATTGGCAGGTCCTAAAATTACATTCTATGTGTGTGCGTGTGTGTTCTTAGTGCGTGCTGATCTCTGTTATCACGCTTGCTTAGATAATGTTATATACACGCGTACATAATATACACGCTGCACATATACCTATGTTGCATATATGTAGCTAATAAGTGCAGACAGATCCCAGTAATCGTTTGCATGTCTGTTAAATTACAGGCTGGCAAATTATGCAGAGTGACAAATTTGGCGAAACCTATCAGAGCAGTGTTTCTTAGAGTGTATATGAGCGCGTCAGAACCTTCCCACTTCGCGGTCTACAATATGGAAAACCATGCCTAGCCAGACTCCGCATGCTATTGCGCTTGGGCAACATTGTTGTTAGCGCCTAGCGGTTACTTTGGTAGCTAAGACTGGCTCATGCATCATGAAGCTTCAGGCGTTGTGTTTTAAACGGTTAGAATTTATGAACGGTTTTTTGCAATAAAGTTTAAGATTAAGAAAGTAAGATGCAGCCGCAAATACATGGTCGCGTTACAGCTTGAAATGTTATGTTTAAATGAGTCAGCTTTAAAAATTTTTGGTTGCCGCGTTTTATATTCGAAGAATATCCTCGGCGGACTAAGCATGTCAGAACGAAATCTAGGTATCGATAATTAGTTTAACCTTACTCGCAAAACGTGCTTGTTTAACTTTTAGTTGAAAATAACATAATATAACCAGCAACAGACTAATGACCACTGGCTTAGACATAATTAAAAAGTTTCTATCGGTATGTATGTAAGGCCAAAAGCACCGCTAAGAGGTAGCAAGGATGATACAAACACAATGAGATTAAATTAACATAATAACTGAATAAACTATTAATAATTACAATTAATAACTAATCAATTAATTATCAATCAAACAATTAAAAATAAAAATATTGGGACAGTCAAACTAGGTAAAACGAATGTTACCATATTTAGGGCCCGGTCTAGCCAGTGAATTACGGTCTGATTGGTTGTTGAACACAAAACATGAACCATGAGTTGGATATTTGTACAAGCGATGAAACAGGCTACAGCAAGTATCAACACAGAAATTTTATTAGAGGAAGGTACAAAAATTACAACTACATAAAATGAAATAAATGTTAAAATGAAAAGTGAAAACATTTCTGTACTATAAAATAGAAAAATTCTAGTAGAATTTATTCTGTCAAATCTGAGCTAATCGCAGCTAAACCTTTTTCCAATTGCTTACCCTAACTACTTAATCCATAGTGCTAACAGCGCTAATGATTGTTCTTGCCGCAAACAACCAATTTGGTAATCGGTTTGAATTCAGTTTCTCAACAAAACCAACTTGGTGTAGTCTGTGTCAGTAGTCAGTACTAACAGTTTTAAAAAGATCTGAGACTGACATGAAGATACAATGTAAGCTCACATTAAGCCAACATGAAGGTTTTTGCTGAATACCGGCGTGTTCAATAAAATACCATTACATTCAAAAATACAACCACAATGCTTAGCAAAGCAGTAAGCATATTCGCAAATTCGCATTCTAATTATTACAGTTGGCTACTTTGACTTACTGTTTGCAGTCAGCAGCAATATTATCAAACATGCAATACTGAAAAATGTCGGAAATAGTGTTGGTTAATGCGTTTTGGTCTTCTTCTGGCAATTCAGCAACCAAATGATTGAAAACTTGCAAGTAAGAAAAGTCAAAACTGAAGAAGCTGCTTGAAGGCATCGGTGAATTCTGAAAAATGTTTTTTTTTGAATTTTTTTGCAAATTATTTACTTTGATAAAAGCGAAACATCATAAAAATATTGTCTTCTATTCATTCGATTTTTTGTTTCTCAGGTTCACTCAGTTTATTGTTTTTTGATCACTTTTTAGTCTTGCTCGCATTTAGCCGAAATGCTCAGCTTAATTTCGAAGACTATGGCAGGTTTATCGTAACAAGTTTTGTAACAATAACAGTTGGTTCAAATGTACTTGTTCGTATCTGCATCTGGAAAAAGTTGACCGTATGACATTTCAGAAACAATCTTCTGTAAGTGCAATTGCATTTGCAAACTTCATCAAGTATTCTGTCTATTAATAAGTTCGTAACACCTTGACTCGTTTTCTTATACAGTACTCAATAAAATATTCTGCTTAAGGCCAAACAGACAATTATCAGACTGCTTAAGGGGGGGGGGCTACCCAGCTCAAAAATCAAAGTTCTCCAATTTTGCTTATTTTCACATATGTTACTCCCCCAAGGTACCCCAACCTCAGATAAGAACAATTAAGCTTGAAGGTGCACTTTTGGTTCGGTGCCTTTGTCAGTGATGGGCCTATTCCTTTACCGGATTAAAGGGTTAATTATAATCGGACTAAACGGTTTAAAAATTAAGCTTAATTAATTAAATGCCATTCCAAAACCTCCGGATTAAACGGACTTAGCTTTTAGCGCGCTGCTTTTTAGTCGGACTAAACGGACTTAACTATGCACGCTAATGTTAAGCGTGCATGTTAAATCCGTTTAGTCCAGTGGTAGTTTTGGAATGCGGTCAGACTAAAATTAAGCCGCAAAAAAGCCTAAAAGTAGCCCTTAGATGGACAGTTTTAACACAAACCACACTAAGCCAATCAAGCTGAAAGTTGGCATAGTAGTAGCTCACATGTATGCGCAATTATGACACATTATGATCCGGATTTTCGATATGTATTTTCAACTCTAAAATCGAAGGCGAAATGTGAAAAAATGGCCGTTTTATGGGCCCGCCAAATTTGAGTGATTTTACATTTGGCGTCACTGCCAGGCCATGGGCAAAAATGGATCATAGAGGTTGAGATATGATTTTATGCTATCGAATCATGTAAAAATCAGCTTCGTCAGTATTAACAAAAATTTCGAGTAAAGGAACGCTTTGTGAGCACAAAAAACTTTTTTTTGCGCCTATGATTTACACGTAAAATTGAATTTTTGGGCGGCCCTAGTAAAAAATTGGCAAAAGCATTGGTTCCAGTTTGTTACATCTGCGACGCGCCTTCCCTGGGGCTACATTGTGTGCAAGTTTGCAGCGAATCGGAGAACCTAAAATTTTCACTTATACAGGTAGCCCCTTCTCTTAAGCCAAACAGACGTAAAGTCTCACAGGGCGACAGCAAATGTATGTCTGTAGCTGAAGTTTATCCAGCAAACTGAAAATATGAATTATCTTTGATACCGTGCTTACGTCCGTTCTATGGTAACCTTCCTTGACCGCATCAATTCTCGGTATAATCTCGTTCACGTCCGTTTCGCTGACACAGGTGTACCCATTCTGAGCATCTTGACAAGTTTCCCCAGCTTGACAAGGTTGACTTGCGCATTCGTTCACATCTAAACAAAACCGTGTTGTCTTGTAGGTAATCCGTCAGCTGTAAACTTGCTATGCTTGTTATTAAAGTCTGACAAAAAATATATAAAAATATATATATTCAGTCTTAAAACAGTTATGTATGTTATTAAATAGATATAATTCGTCAAACATACCGATTTCACAAAATTCTCCATCAAAACCGCATGCACATAGACAATAAAAACTAATCTGATTTTTCGCTTTCACGCAAGTCCCTCCATGTAAACAATGGTAGCCCAAACAGTCTCCAATATCTGAATATACATAGAAGGGGCTGTATTAACAAAGAGTGTTGTCTTTTACACTTTATTGCTGTTGTAGTGATAACACTTTACTTGCTGCTATTGTAGTGATGAAACGAACCGGAACAAAATTTAGTAGTGGGTGTGCCGTTTAAAATCTTGTTGTTTTGTTTTTTCTTTGATTCATGAGGGTACATGGGTAAATGTAATATATATGGCCACCCTTCATGCACCGGGTTTGCCCGATACCAAATCTACACAAAACAAGTGAAACTAACTAAAACAAAACAGAAACTACACAAGTAAGCTGAAACATAGTTAACAAGAAAAAAGGCCTGAATACAAAAACGAGGTAACAGTAAAACCGTCGTTTCTTAAAATTATACAGCAACGTCAAGCCAACAGAACACTTTTTGTTTTGCGAGTTTGAATATTTTGAGCGTGTTATATTATTCATATTTCTAGTCACGAATGATAAACTTGACGTGAAAACTACCTGTTGACGATCTAACGCTTCACATATTAGTAATATATACTTGGACAAACTTAGAGGTTCTTACTGAGACACTTAGGCACTAATCCCCACTGTCCATTGTAGCAGTAAACAGATGCATTTCCTTGTAATGCATATCCTGGTTCGCAAACATATGTAGCGGCTGTTGAGTTAGCCGTTACAATGACGCCATGAGAAACAAAAGGAAGTCCTCCACAATCTTGAAAATAAAACAATTCACATTGGGAAGTAAAAAAACTGAACTCAACGTTAAGCAGTTATTAGAACATTGCCTTATTGTAGATTATTTGAAGACAGGATTAATCAATTTGAATTAGAAGCTTTGTAATACTTTCTGCAAGCTATACTGTTGAAAGGAAAATCACTTTTCACTTTTGCTAGCACAATTCATTTCATTTAGATGAAAGTGAATTATAAATGTGAAAATAAATGAAAATAAATGAAAATAAATAAGTAAAGAAATAAATGTGAAATCATAATTACCATGTTTTACTATGTAGAGTTCGCAACCGGGTCGGGTTGGCGCGGGTCGGGTCGGGTCGGATCGGGTCGGGTCGGATCGGGTTGAGATTTTCCAACCAGCGGGTTGTGCGGGTCAGTCAGTCACCCCCCATACACATCTGTGCTGTAGCTTATCAAAACATACGAAATATAAAAAAAACTGGAGACAAAAAAGTGATAAGGAAATCTCAAGTGTTTCTATACATAGCAGCTTCACTAAAAGTCGGGTCGGGTCGGGTCGGGTTGGGTCGTGAGTCTCTCAGTTTAATATTTTAGTAAAATCCAACTACATAGGTCTTTATTTGAGTACGAGTTTTTTTGATTTCAATTAAAGTTTCTTTCATTTTTCTTTTCTTTTATTTTCATTTTTCGTCGAATTAAACGTCGTCAACAACTGATTTATTATAAAATAACTAAGGCGGCAACAGAAACCTGGTTACTCCATCCTACACTAAAGTACACTGATCGGTATACCTGCTGTGTACCTAGAAGAAGGCTGTGCAGCACCAGTCTTAGTAGAAGCAGTCGTAGCGCCACCAGTCGTGGCAGTAGTCATTGAGCAGTACTCTTAGCAGCAGTCGTGGTAGCAGCAGTCGTAGCGTCTCCAGTCGCAAGGCACCAGCAGCACAATGCTTTTAACAACAGTTTGACAACAATATGTAGCCACATACCCGTTGTTGTCATAGTTGTCATTGGTTCCGTAGAAGTCGTTGTATGCAACGTTTGTGACTGCGTTGACGTTGACGGAACTAAAAATGTTTGTTTATATTGTATCCGTACATTCTTACAATTCTATATTGTGGCATTTATTTTTTGCGAGGACAGTAATTTTGAATAACTGTTTTTTCTGCAAGCGGTACTAAAACCAGAACATTATATTTTTTTGCGATGTCTACCTCTAAAACAGTAACGTCACCTTGCTATGGAAGCGAAAACGCGAAAACTGAGGTTTAAAGTTATGTCTTCCAAACCTGGTTCTGAGGCTAAGGTCATTTCGACGCACAACCACAAAATTTCGTGTTTTTGCGCGCTCCAAGGCCCCGCTAGGCATACTCATACTTTAAGTTTACAAGACGTTAAGCTGCAGTAAATAAAACATTGATACTAATAATATAAAGCGTACGACACTGCGGAACAACGTCCCATTGACCGTGGCTGACGCAAGTTGACGTATTCGCGGTTGACGTAAAGGTATACCCTGGATTGCAAGTAACATTTTGAGAGCTCCCAACCGGGATCATGTTCGTAAATACAGTGACTTTTCCGTTCGGCACTGTGGACTTGGAACAATATCCTACAATGTTATTTAGGGCTGTCCAATACTTAGGAATTGGACAAAAACGCGTATTTAGCAAAGAAAAACTTGCAATACAGTCATTGCGGTTTTGTAGCTGAAGCATACGATGTATATATGTATCAAGGAACTGTACAAAAAAACCATAAAAAATGAAAAATATGGCGCGGTATGGGAAAACACGTGCAAACAGTTTGCGTTTTACACGGCTGCAATATATATGGGTGGGGGTAAATCCGAAGTAGCCCTTCTCATTCCGGCATAAAACGTATGGGTGCACCCACAATCATTTTTTTGTAGTTGGTGGTAGGGTGACCCTCAACTGATTCATTATATGAAGCAACTAAGGCGGCAACAGAAACCTGGTTACTCCATCCTACACTAAAGTTTGACCAATACTAAAACATTCAAGACCAATACTAAATCATTCAAACAAGCAGGCCCCAAAAGGGGGCAAGGTTAATTCTGGATATTTTACCCATAAGATTTCAACTACGCTTTTACTTTTATGTATTTCCAGGCATAGAATGCACTAATACTTGTTTACATTTGATTTTTACATTCAGAGCTTTTGTGTTGAAATCACATTATAACAACAGTTTTCTTGAAACATCATGCCATAATGTAGTCGCTGGAACTGCTCGTGATTACAGCACACAGTCGCATGTTTGACAAAACAAACTCCTGTCAAAACAGTTTATGCTGACAAAAGCCGCTAAATTTTTTGCAACAAAGCATAAGGGGGCCGAACCATCGAAGTAGGATAACAACAACTTTTGGACTAGCGCTTTTGACTCGACTACACTACTTCGATGTCTATCGTTGTTTGATTATGACTATGTAGAAAAAAAGTATGAAAACAGACATCGTCTAGACAATCACGTTATTAGCATGTGTATCTCGTCTAAAAAATTAAAAGTACGAGTTTTTAAATCACAAAATTTTAGCAAAAAAACGTGGCCTAAAGTGTTATTGAGCATTATGTCATTAGAAATTGAAGCCTTCTAAAAAAAGAGCAGTCAGTTCCCATACTGACTTCACGTGTTAATCATGCGCCTATCCTCATGGGGCTGCCATAATAATACTGCGCAGTGTCGATTTCAAAACAAGAGTTCTTTCTCTAGAAGAAACAAAAATTTGATGTGTTATTACATAAAATTAATCTAATTTAGAAGAATTGCAGCACGCATGTAGCACACCATGTTGCATAGTGTAAAATAGATGTATCATCACATGCGATGTGGCATTCAATATTGCATGAAACATCGCATGCGATGCTTTATGCAATATAAAATTGCATCGTATGAAAGGAGCTTTATTGACAAATTAATGCTAAACAATTATTGTAAAAAGCTACGGATATTAGGACATAAATAAATTAATAATATGCATAAATGTAAAGTTTACCGCAAACTTTAGCTTTTATGTCCACGTTCGGTACGAAGCAAAATGGGGCATGCTCAGCAGTAAAACAGTTTGTTGTCCGCAACATGTTTGGAAAACCGTTTCTAGTCAAGTCCAGCTTGGCGCAGGTGTAGAAACTAGAAGTGTTGCTAGGTTCGTTGGGAGCCCATATTGAATCTGAGATTGTGTGGTTGCAATAAATAAACTCATAAAGTCCGTTTGTAGCTGCAATGTTGAAAGTAAGACTGATGCTTTTCAGAGTTCTAATATGCTGCTATCAGCACATATAATTAATATAATTGTAATCATTATTATAACAAGTGTAGTGGGTTTAGTTTTGACTAGTTAGACCAAATCTGACTTTAATTCAAGTAGCTATTCTGTTTTACAAATTGAGTATTTGCAAAAAATTTCAAAATATTAGCCTAAATGCAATTTGTTTGAAGATTTGATCACGCATGGTGTGATCTGTATATCATTATCAATTATATATATACATAACTTAGCAGATCATGCTACATACCAGCAAGACAGTACGCCGTACAGTCTAGGATACCTAAAAAGAGCTTAAGACTTTGTTGTTAGTAGTAACTAGTAACAGTAATAGTAATAGTAATTAATAGTCTTAAAATTTGTTAGTAGTAACAGTACCGTTGGGAAATAAACCGTAACTAATTCCGGTCACCAGGGATAAGGCAGTCGTCTTAGCAACGCTAAAACAAGAGCAATTTTGCAACAGTAGTATTAGAAATAACGTAGAAAAATTAGAAAAAAATTACCAAATAGAAAATATACCTAAAAATTAGAAAATAAGTAGTACCACAAACCTACTGTTCGGATCGTAACCAGAACTGGAAAAGTTACCGGATCCGCGACGAAACCCTCTTTAAAGGTACATATACTTTAAAGCCGAAAATTCGTTTGCCACATCTTTTGGCACTATACTATTCGTTTCAAAACATGAACCTAAAATAATTCACACGACAAACATTGTTTACGCTTTTGATGTGATGTCGGCAGCATCAGAGGCACTCAGTGGTACGGGCAACATGCCACCTTGAAATGAATTCGCACATAGCTCTCTCATACGTTCATATGATTGAACTGCTCCGACCGTGTTCAAGTATATCAGACAGCCACCTTCTACTAAATCACCACTCGCCGCAGCACAGTCAAAGCTAGACTCTGAAATAGATATGCAATATGCCTTAAATTATGCAGTACCTAGCTAAACAGTATGACTGCTCATTACAAAATTTCCCACCCCCTTACTCTACAGTGCTTGCGATATTTGCGCTGTTATTAGTGCAGTATTAGGCATTCTCGACGTTGAAGGCGTGTAATTTTAGGAGTCATCATTTCCATCTTTTTTTCCTGTTGGGCCATAGCCCAACAGGTCTTTAATTTTGATTTTGGTATCTTAACACACTGCTAGCGTTAAATTGTCACTGTGCGGAGTGTGTTTTACACGTCTTTTATCTCATCTTTGCATCTGTCACATTGACACTGCCTTGTAATTCAATGAGCTGCTGCTTTCGTGGGTGTTCAGAAGGTAGAGCGAAAATGCAAAAACTTTGACAATCGACGATCTCCCCTCACGGTTACGGACCAACCAACCTCGCCACTCGGCTAAAGAGATCCGTAAATACCTGATGCTTCACAGTAATAATCATAGGCAATTCAATTTGAAATCGACAGTACAGTACTATTACCTGCTTCCAAAGTAAAGCAACAGCTACAGATTACAGAGAAAATTAAATTTACGAATGTAAATTCATCAGTAATAATGGAAGTTCAATATGATTATTCATCATTTATTAACTTCATAGCCTTCCACGTTCCTATTGCTCCGAGATTCTGCAGTTTGTTTGGCTGCGAAAGGAGACGCTTATTTTGGGTACTATGTAAACTACATAAGAGGGTAATCGCTGGCCCAACATGTTTACGATGGCCTTTGGTCAATGACTTAAAAATAAATGCTTGAGCTTGATGCTTACTGAATACTTTTGCCGAAAACTTAGCTTGTTTACAATTGAGGTCTTCTTTGAACATTCTGGCGTTCATATATAACTGGAAGAAAAACATGGGGCAAACATATCTGAACCTTCTTGACCGAATTGGGAACTGGGTCACGATAGGCTCTGCGTTTGAGGTTGGCAATTCACTGTATACAGTATGATTGAGATTCTGATGAACGTTCTCGGGTTATGGTTATTTGCTGCGAACCGGTATTTGTGGCACAGGTAACCAACGTAAACGTAGACGTGAGAGGCTCGGGTTAGATTCCCAGCGCCTCCGTTTTTGTTTTTTTTTGAAACTAATTTAGTTGTTTTCTTTCAAAACTAACAGCACAAAATATTATATCGCTTAAAGTGCTAATAGTCTTCCCCCGGTTTGCTGTCCTGTGTCGCTTCCCGCATTTGTTACCCTTTAATAACTATAGTGGGCAGTATACACAAGGCCAAAAAGAAGGTAGCCAAGACACCGTTCTGCAGGAGTCTTAATTTACCGAATTGGCGAACCAACCGCCATTAAGATAACTGATGAAACAGATGAGACATAAGAATTACACACCCTCACATACAAGAATACAACATCTAGCCAGTACGTACAACGTTAAAATTTGTATGCAAATTAGGTTAGCCTTACCATAAGCAATTACACAGTCGTATGCCATTATATTTATTGTCAAAATCACACTCATTACGCTTTTTTTAATGAGAAGCAAAATATCCATTAGTTGTTTTAGCTTGATCTTAAGATTTGCATGAACAGTAGCTGAAAACTTTCAATAACAGCGTTTTCGTATCTTTTGATGTCTATCCAAACACACGTGATTGTCTGCCTGTGCGCGCACAATATTCAACTAAATATGCAAATGAGGCGGCAGTCAGCCGATGGTGTGTACAACCGGACCAGTTTTTGTTTTGTGCGTGCGACGTTCAGTCGCTCTTCTGTATATTTCTGTGACGTTATGTACCACTCATTTTCTTTGATTTTTTAGCGTAGTACTGTAAAGTTTTACATTAATTTGGTTCTTGATTGTTTTTTTTAACTTTCTCCTTTTACGTTACTTGTTTACGTAGCATTCTGTTTCAACATTAATTTGATATTTTATTATATTGTTTCCTAAATGGGCTGCTATAGTCGGCACGGGTCTTCTAGCATTAGCACAATTTTTTTTTAACTCGTCGCTTAAAAAGTGACTGAAAATTTTCATTTCCCTAAGTTGCTTAGGTTATTCAGAATTTAAGTATAAAGATTTTAAATTTAAATATAAAAAATAATAGAGTACACTATCGAAACCTGTACACACATACGACACAATCTGTCTTACCGATGATAGGCATTTGATTCTAAACAGAAAATAGGTATTAATTGACTTTAAAATCTAGAAATGGACCTACACTCTTTAGTGACTTTAACACGTTCAGCACTACTGACCCACCGGTGGGTCAGTCCGTTTTCAACTGACAGACTGCTGACCCACCGGTGGGTCAGATGGCCCTACATTATACACTAAGCATAAAGTTTGTAGTTTGTAGCAGATAACATCATTTATGATTTTAGTGCATGCTGAAAACTCTAATTACTAATAGATAGAATGCTATAGACTAATTGATGACGATAAGTTCTGTATAGATTAATTGTTAGGTTTGAAAGAACTTAATCTGTACTATACAAACAAGTATGAATCATAATATAAATGAAAGTGATTGTTACTGGAGCCTTCAGAAAAAGCACTGTTGACGATAACGTACGCTAACACACTGAAAACCTTCCTGACTGTTATGCTATGTGCAGTTTCCATTGTTGTTTCTCTAGCAAAAATTTGTATGACTCTTAATAATTACTAAAAACTCAACTTAATCCTAGGCCTACACTAAGCGCCGTCTACTTTTGAAACTTTTTCTAATAGACAATGTTATATAACAGTTACTTACTTTTATAAGCCAGGTTGTTTTAGCTTTAATATCATCGGTTTGAACTCCTACTGTTACCCGAAGGGTTACATTATTATCAGTGTTTCTATACAGTAAATGATAAGGATAATAAAGTGGTTTGATTACAAATCCCATCCCAAGAGGGGAAATATCTGCCACAAAAGACGCCGCATCTCTATAATCCGTCTTAGTCTCGCAATCGAAACAGTTCTGAAAAGATTTAAAATTGTCCTAAAACTAGCATCTTGGGTGCTCATTTTTTCGTTTGCATTTGATGAATACAAATTTAGTTCAGCATACCGACAAGCTTGCGTAAAGCTGAAGTACTTGCACAGATATTCTAACAATACTTTGCAGACAAACAACAAGTCAGATCAGACCTGATTTGGCAACCAAAGTTATCCACTCAGTTCTCTTACACGTTTGCTGTTCTAGTTCCATAATATGCAACGCATTTAATGTGCTGTTGGCTTCCTACTAAATAAAAAAGTAGCAATGTATTTTGCTCATTATTAATACTTAATAATTAATTAATACCTAATATACTATTCTGGTTATGGTGTCAAATCATTTCATTCGTTCATGAGGTGACAAGATTTGCCTACAGTACATTGGTTTGTAAATTGTTACTTACGCCATATGTCAATTTTCCTGCAACAAACTGCAAGTAACTGCCTGGGTTCAATCTACTCATGATTTTAATGTGATTTGTCGGAGGATTGTATATTGTGTTGATGCGCCATTGTGTTGATTCATTTTGTATCGGCACTACTGTTAGTTCTGGTGAAAGGAAGTAACCAGGAGCGTCATAAGATTCAATGTGGACGTAGGTGCCAGAAAACCAGTGAAAATCGCCTAAAATGCATAAAGAATTGCACATTGCAATGCCATGAAAAATTGTATCTATACTGTCAATACTTTAGTATGGCACTGAGTATAACTTAACATTGTTCCAGTAACGTACTTTTGGTAATAGGTTTTAGCTTTAATAGCAATAAAATTGTTATTGTATATAGCTTACGTGATGTATAGGCAAAGTAAGTAATTAATACTATCGAGATTACATAATAGGGAAGAGTATGACACTCTTCCCTATCCTAGCTAATCGGCCCGGACAATGCTCCGGCCGAAATACCGCTTTTACGCCTTGATTTCAGGGTGAGTACCCCTCGAATCATGACATGTCTTGGTCATGACACCACCAGCTCACCATGCTGGCAACGTGCTGAAATCACCAGGGGGGGTAACCCCCCCCTGAAATCAAGACACCACCGATTTCGAGCTGACAGTGTGCTGAAACGTGGGGGGGTATCCCCCCCTGAAATCAATACACTTCCGGGATTTGAGGGGGGTCCACCCCTGAAATCAAGACATGTATTGATTCGAGGGAGGTACCCGCCCCCCCCCCCTGAAATCAAGGCGTGAAAGCGCTATTTCAGCCAGAGCATCGTCCGGGCCGATTAGCTAGGATAGGGAAGAGTGACATACTCTTCCCTATAATGTACTCTTGATACTATTAACGGTAGGTATTATTTACAAAACAAGAGTTCGTTACTCATATTATACCAACATAAAGCATTAAAATATACCATTTGTTCTATCACCGAATGCGGTCTGTCTTTTCCGTCGATTTTGCACATCATTTCCGACTCTTTTTCCGAAAGAAAAACTTCTGAGGGGTGGCGGTTTTTCTCTAACCGTTGCGGAAGTCGTCGACAATTCATTTTTTGCCTTGTCATATGCTACAAGCTAAAAAACCACTGTAAGTCACTATTTTGTAGTGAGTTGTAGTCGCAGTAGACAACATCAGTTTTTAAAAAGCTTAAAATGTTTGTTTTGGCAAAATTTAACGTGACACGTTACTGCAATTTTTCTCTAAAGTTCTAGTTTTGGCAGGGGTTGGACCCTTCACCAAAGATAACAGTGCTTCGAAAACCTTCATGGCTAATTTATCTTTTCTCATACTGAACGGGCGGTTCTATTCTATTCCATTCTATTCATTAGTGTAGTTAAGGCTCTGAAATTTTATTCAGTTTCATTGTTTACTTTAGCTGGTAGCGTAAGAATTCAGGAAAGCTTTTAATGCTTGTTGAAGGGAACGGCATCAGAGTTTACCTGCAGTGCAAATATGAGAGTAATAGTTTTACTCACATGAAAAACTTACAAAAGTCGCTAGCTGGGGAACTTTGTTAACAGGAGCCCGTTTGTACGGATTCAATGAGCAAGCGGTGACCGTCGGAAAAGGTACTCTAGAGTCATCTCCAAACTGAAAAACAAACATTGAAAAAACTAGTAAAAACACTACCTTTTAAACTTCGAAATAGGTAAAAGTCTTGAGTTTGAATGGATAGCTGTAAACCAGCAGATTTAACGTCATTGTCAAGACACTTTAATTAGTTGTTAAGCTACAGCAAAAAACTACTACTGAAAGTACAAGATACTATTACTAAAAGCAAAATTACAACTGCAAACTACTACTAAAAACAAAGAATACAAACAAAAACTACATACTACTGAAAAATACCTTTGCAACAAGTATTGTCTTCTCTTGATTATACTCATAAAGTTGAGTAATAAGGACTCCAAAAAAGTAGGATAACGATAACCCGTAAACCATTGACCAGAAACATCTACACGTTGAGTCTCTACTTTGCGCCACTAGCTGCAGACCGTGAATAGATAGCTTGCTTCTGTTAACGATACCAGAATTCATAATCGAAACATATATGAATAAAAAAATCCGTCCGGTTTTTTCTTTAATAAGAGCAGTGTGTTGTTTTAAAACTTTTTTTAATGACTATTTGTTTGCCCGTATGTTTTCGTTGAGTAGTAATCGGCTCGGCACAACTTATCATATCAATAGTACATAATGGTATTATGTATTCCTGCAAGTACATATGCACTGAAAGTACATAATCTGTGTGAATGGTTTGTGATTAATTATAATGCTCTGTTATTAAATATATAGCCAGACATTGTAAATTGTCTTTTACTAAAAACACTTCTTCGTTCCCTATTGTTAATACCAGCCAGCTGAAAGATCGGTATTTCATACACCGATGTTTTACCAAAGCACTCCTCAATTTACTTAATTAAGTTATTGATAAGCAGTTATTAAGCTAATCTTTATCAAAAATAAGTCATTGAATAACATAAATTAATTTTGGAATCTAACGGCTTCAGGAATAAAACCTATAAAAAAACAGCGGTACCTATCATATTATTTCTGTTCCATAATCAAACTATGCAAACTGCGGTCAGGTATGCAGATTTTATACACTTATCACTTTTATGCGGCGCAGTTACGGGTGGCGTAAATTACACTACGTTTAAAATCTTTAAATTTTACATGTATTACTTTGTGCAGACCTGAGTTTCTAACGTTAAATAAATTACACTGCAATGTCAGTTAGGTCGAATATCCAGAAGCAACCTTAAAAGACAATAATTGTAAGTACAAACAAGCTCTTCTGCTGAGTCAGAAGGTGTAACATTCTGAGGATTGAGTGTCAATATTCCTGAGGAAATATTAAACGCAGCCATTATTTGTGTGGCCAAAAATTTTCAACGGCGAACATTTCAACGGATGTCTTGAGCTCCGTTGAAATGTTCGTCGTTGAAAACTTTTTCAACGACGAGCTTTTGTCTTTTAGAACATAATAATGTTCTGAAAAACCAAAGCTCGTCGTTGAAAAATTTTTCAACGACGAACAATTTTAACGACGAACTTTCAACGACGAACATTTGTTTTTAAACGACGAACATTCGTTTTTCAACGACGAACATTTGTTTTTCAACGACGAACATTTGCTTTTTCAACGACGAGCATTTTCGACGACGAACATTTTGTTTCGATAAATCGGGCCCTGAAGTCAGAAGTTCGGGGGTTCGACACCCCACCGGTTGTCAACTTTTGCGCTCTGCGTGGTTACAGTTGCTGTCCTTTATCTTTATGTCTCCTGTGAGCAAGATTGACCTACCTGCCTTTCTAGTGTAATTTAACATAGGAAATCTGACCTACCAGAAAATACATGGGACTTTCAAATTCTGAATATAGTATATACGCGGCTCAGGGGCCGCGTAAAAAGCACGTTTTGCGAGTGAAATTGACCTAATAATTGACTGGTTAGTTGATTGCCTAATTGCCTAATTGCCTAACGAAAATTCTAATCCAACAGTAACCAATACCTTTTTGAGATTCAACTGAAACTAAAGAGAACAAAACAATGATGTCCCAATTTTGAGTAATGAGCACGAATTTACACAATAGAGGAAATAACACTTTCATTTTGTCCTTATCATGCGAAGTAAGATCCTGTAAGGTAAGTAATTAAGGTTAGGTAACGAAATGTAATGCAATTTATTAATAGTTTTAGTATGGCATTTTCAAGATGATTTCATCGTGTTGAGAAACACACATACGATTTAAATTCAAAATCCATTGCCGTTACGATGTCTATTTGTTTGTGGTTTATTATTATACGTTCACGCAAAAGTTTCGCTGCGCAGCAGATTAGAGTAAAAATGCAAAAAAAGGCTGCATCGCCGCGGATTATAATCGCCAAACTTTTGACTGAAAATTAAGGCAAAAAAGTTAGACCGTTTTCATTAAAATTAATATGAAAGTAAGACCAAGGCTTCAGTTTAAGTTAAAGTTACAGTTAAAGTAAGGCTCCGGCGTTAATTTAAGCTAAAGTTAAAGTAAGCTCAAAATAAATGAGTTTTATATACCATTTTAAATAACTTTAATGTTAAAGTTAAAGTAAGGGTGTTTTAATTTAAGTAAAGTTACAGTTAAAGTAAGACCTCTAACTTTTTTGTAGTTAAAGTTAAAGTTAAAGTACGACCTTTAACTTTTTAAATTTTAGTTAAAGTTTAACATTTTTGCTTTTGGAAAACAGATGCTCAGCAGATGCTCATCGCTCTACCATCTGAGCCAACCGACATCAAAGGTTCAGGGATTGCACGATACCTATTTCTGCGATAATAAGTGTCATTTTATCTACCTATTTTAACTTTCACAGAAATAGTTATTAGGGCTAAATATTTATCTGCATGTCCATAAAAAATACACATATTTTGCCACTTTTTGTCAATACAAAAACATTTTCGCACCAGTCGTCCCAAAATTTGGTCGATAATTTTGTCTATTTTATGGAACCAATTTTCCACATCAAAAGCGCGGTCGTCTAACATTATCAAACCAAAAAGTATATTTGGCAAACGACGCACCCCCCTTCAATTTTTCACCCCTTTTGCTGTTTTTCTGCTCAAAGTTCAGTAATATTTTTGTCTTTGATGTTTATTTGGATGTTTTTAAAGAAAAGCAGTTTCTCACGCGACTGCTGTCTATCGCGTTAAGCAAATAAATTGCCCAGACAGGCAAAGGTCACCCAAAATCAACGGAAGCTGTAATCTGAAAAACCGTTGAGTTTTGCTGATATTTTGTGATTATTTGTGTACAGCTATAAAAACTGTCAAAATACTTTCTTTTTATGCCCGGCTGTCAGATAAAAGTTGGGACTTCCGGCTTAACGATCATTTTGCTCATAAACGCTGCTGATGTGCAGTTGTATTCTAAATTGTTGTTTGTACCTGTAGCTGCTACTGTAGTCAAACCATTCACAAACTTTTTGTTCCTTCTAGAGAAGGAACTATTGTCTTGAAATCAACTCTGCGCAGTGTTATTATGGCAGCCACATGGTGATAGGCGCATATGATTAACACGTAAAGTCAGTATGGGAACTTACTGCTCTTTTTTTTGAAAGCTTCAATTTTTCCTGGCGGCACCGCAGTGCCGGCAGGACTTTATGCTGCTTCTTGCAGCGTAGTTTACGTGCTTTTTGACATTTCGTTGATTTGCTTCCACTGAAGTGCCATGTTACATGTAATTTTATTATTTAGTATCACCAGTTTTAAAAGCAGCCGACATCAATTTAAGCAGCAAACTAGCTTGAATGTCAATCACAAAAGGGGATGCGACTGTTTTATGCGCGTAGTTTTCATAACCTTTATTTGCTAGTTGATATATTGTTTGTCAGTCTCACAAAGGTTAATTTTTTAATAATATTATTATAGGAAACAGTTAGTCTGGTCAATAATTTAGCACTATTAACCGAAAAACATTTATAGCCAATTTATTTGTGCACTTAATTTATGCAATTTACTTCACAAATGTAAATTTTCTTTAGATGAGTCCTGCTAATTAGATACATTTTAAATTCTTTTTTTGTATCAGTTTATTATGTAACAACCTGCAAGTAAAAATTGTCGGTGAAATATCAAACTCTTCAAAATGTAGATACCTACACCTTATATAGTACAGTATGTGCGACAGTACCATTGCTATGAAGGAGCATAAATTATTTACACAGAAGAAGAGTCTGTTTTATGGCGAACTATTTGCATGCTGTAGCAAGTTGGAGAACAGAACAGTGCTCATAACCGTGTCCCCATAAAGGCCTATTCACACGAGGGCGCATGAGCGGGCGCATTGCATGACGTACGCCATGGCGCATGAGCGGGCGCATGAGAGGGCGCATAAGCGGGCGCACATGCACACTTGCCTACTGCATTGTGTGAAATAATGCAGCAGGCTGTGTGAAAACAGAATGCACCCGCTCACACAATGCACACAAGCACAATGCACACAATGCACACAATGCACACAATGCAGTAGGCAACTGTGCGTGTGCGCCCGCTCATGCGCCCGCTCATGCGCCCTCTCATGCGCCCGCTCATGCGCCCTCTCATGCGCCATGGCGTACGGCATGCAGCAAAATGAACCCTGTGTGAATAGGCCTTAAAGTGTGACCGTAGGCTAGGCATTCTGTGGCATAAGCAGCAGAGCTTTTCTGGTAAGATACTATTCTGCTAGGCGCCAGGTTCTGCTTTGCGAAAGTGATGAAAACATCCTTCAACTTTTGCAGAAGATTGCTGCTTGTTAATGACATAATGCTCAATAACAGTTATATTGAGTTGTGATTTTGCTAAAATTCTGTGATTTAAACACTCGTATTTTTAATTTCTCAGACTAGATAGTACACATGCTAATCACGTGATTGTCTAGACGATGTCTGTTTTCATACTTTTTTTACATAGTCATAATCAAACAACAATAAACATCGAAGTAGCGTAGTCGAGTGGTCAAGAGCGCTGCTCCAAAAGTTGTTGTTATTCTACTTCGAAGGTTTGATCCCCATATGCTTTTTTGCAAAAAAATTAGCAGATTTTGTCATCCTAAACTGTTTTAAAGCATAAACTAGACAGGAGCTTTCTTTGTCAAATATGTGACTGCGTAACTGTAATCACGAGCAGTTCCAGCAACTATGGCATGATTTTTTCAGAAAACGGTTGAATTTATAGTATGATTTCAAGACAAAAGCTCTGAATGTAAAAATCAAATGTACACAGGTATTATTAGTGCATTCTATGCATGGAAATACACACACGTAAAAGCGAAGCTGAAATCTTATGGGTAAAATACGCAAAATTTTCACTCAGAGAAGGAACCTTGCTTCCTTTTGGGGCCTGCTTGTTTAAACTTATGCACTTTGCATAGTTCTTTGCTTTTTTGCTTGTTTTTTTAAATATCTTTAGTATCTATAAATTTGCAAAATCTGGAAAGATGTCGTTAGAAAAAAGTTCATAAAATAAGTAGTCTGAAATCATATTCACCGCACAGTTAAATGTTAAAAATACACGTAATCTGCATGAACAGTTAAATTTAAATTTAGACTGCAACATAACTTTTTTTGCTTTAGGGATTTAATTTGAAACAACCGAAGACTACTCAACAATGAATAAATCATTTTTTGCTGTTTGCTTCATCGCGTGTATTGTGCTAGCCAGTGAGTTTTCTGAAAAAGGTTTCATAAGGCTAGAACTCGCATAGGATGATCAACACGAACTCGTTCTTAAGTTTTTTTAAACTTAAACTTGAACGCCGTCACCTTAAATTAGAACGCTAATATCACGTTATTGTAAAGCAACTAGCTTGCATTTTCGCAACGATTTTTCATGATTCACAAAGAGTGTTTAACATGAAACAATCATCATCAAACAATATCAGTCAAACAAACAATAACAACATCTCACGCATATTTTCTCAAAAAAATAGTTAATTAGCAGTCAAACGACCATTTATACGTTATTTAGCATTGTCTGAATTTGCGGTCATTTTTTTGCAACTTGAAATTTATGTTAATTTTGCTACATTGTTTTTTAATTTTAAAAACGTTGTAGTTAATGCATAATTGTAGACTTGGACATTATTATTGAACTATTAGACTTTATTTAAACAGGCGTTATTCCTTCTTATGATAATGCCTTTTATTTCTATGCACACTTTAGTTACAGCAGGAATACATAGGTAATAGGGAAGAGTATGACACTCTTCCTTATTCTAATTAATCGGTCTGAACCATGTTCCGGCCAAAAGAGCGCTAAAACGTCTTGATTTCAAGGGAAGGGACCCCCTCCTTCAATCAAGAATATGCCTTGATTTTAGGTGGGTGCTCCCATTCTTTGAAACTAAGACACTGCTGATTTTGTGCCAACAGTGTGCTGAAACGAGAGGGGTACCCCCTGAAATCAAGACATCCTTTATTTGCAGGGGGTGTCCCCCTGGAATCAAGGCATGTCTTCATCCTAGCGAAAGGGGGAACCCCCAGTGTCCTATTTCAATAAACTAACAGGCTCACAATTATTGTAAGATTCGTTAGTGCTAAATCAGGTGATTCGCAATGAATACACGTGTAACTTTCATTTCGAAAGTTACAAGTTAAGGGGGCGCTCCGGGAATCAAGGATTTGGGCAGTATTTTTTAAAAACAGCCAAAATGACCTATCATTCTTGAAGAAAAGTTGCCCAAAATACTATTTCTGATGTTTTGACGGGCATATCTCCATAGCAAAAAATTTGGAAAAAATTGGACAATTTACTGATTTTATTCGACTTTTACACAAATTCAGCAAGTAAGCCAGTGCACCAAACCAACGCTTTTTGAGGTTTTCCAAACAGACGATACGTAAATTTTATTAGTCGTAATGAAAAATTAAAACAATTTTATTGCGTTCTGTGCAAAAAAATCGCACAAGAAACCATTTTCAGAAGCAGCACACTCAAATATAGGCTGTGTGAATACAAAACCAATTTTTCGGCATTCGATTATAAAATGCTGGTAGGATATTTTTCTACAAAAATTTGCACAATTATAGTCTTAGGCTCTGCGCAGTTGAACAATTTTTTAGTTTTTTTAAAATAAAGCTTAGAACTTTCTTTATATGAATTTTATTGCTCAGAGTTCGACTTCGAAAACACATAATGACATTTTTTATCCAAATCCGACAGAAATGTCAAAAACCAAAATAATGTTCAACTAGAGAAGCACATAAGCTGCATTTTGGTGTATAAAGTGTGCCTAAACGCCAAGTATAAGCAGAGTTATCGTTTGCCGAAAATTCACTCACGTTTGGTCTTCTGGGAGTCACGTGACATAATCACGTGATTTGAAATTTTGCCTCCAGTGTTCTTTTGTGCCATACTACATATATGTGTGGTAAAGTTTGACATTTGTCAACTTTTTTGCCAATTTTCGGTGTGACCCCCTATTCCCGGAGCGCCCCCTTAAGTCACTTTAATTTTGCAGCCAAATTTGTCACAACTGCGCTTGTGAGTTTATTGAAACAGGACTCTGGAATGAAAATGACGTTAAAGTGCTATATCGGCAGTTCAGCTAGAAGAGGGAAGAGTGCCATTACTCTTCCCTATTATGTACTCTAGGTTACAAGTGCTTGGGTTTTTGAATATGGAATGGGTCATGGGTTGAAAATTGTGATCCGCGTCCATTCCTGCCCAACATTCTGAAAATAGGCGATGCCTTAATATATCTGGCGTGTTTGGAATGAAGACAGTGTGTCGGCATCACTTTGTAGGTTTTTTAAAATGTGTGCAGACACATTTGAGGCTACATCCTGACTCGAAAAAAAATTTGGTTGTAGCATGTTGGAGACATTGTCTAAATAGAAACAAAATGCATTTTACACAAAACCCCAAGTCGTTTGCTGTAATTTAGGTTGCGATGATCCGACATCATCGGAAGAGGATTCACACCACCACTGCGAAACCACGGACGATTGTGAAGATTTTTGCAAAAACATGTTCAAGCCTAACGAAGGATCAAGCGTCGATGTTGAGCACCAACTCAGGGTCAACTGGGATTGCGCTGAAGGACATTGTGCCTGCGGGGCTGTACTTTAAACTCAAACACTGTAATTATGAATACTCTCATAAATTGGATTTAACAGATTAAATTTAAACTTATCCGTCTGAAAGTCAAGTACAAAAGCAAACCAGCCGTCTGTAAGGGCCTTAAAAACCTGCACTTTGATTTGCGATAATAGCCCCAACATGCGTGTTTGTTAACTCTAAGCTCTGTTAAATTCAAAACTTAATCTGTTAAATCTAATAAGAAAACTATGATTATGTATAGTTAATAATGTTTTATAGAATGCATGACATGTAGCCAATTAGGTACATTTTGTCGTTCAGAATATGTTGAAGGCTACCGACACTTTCATCACTAAATTAGGATTGTGATTGCTTTCACTGTTCTGTTATGATTCAAGGATATGTTATTGGTAAAATTAAAAGTAGCTCTAACAGTAAACGCAGTCAAACAAAAATAGTATCTACCTGCACTGCATACAAAATTATTGAAAACATTACTACACAAAATCGGAGCAGTTTGTAAAAAATCCTATTTAAAATAGAAAATGGGGACGATAATAAAGTGCAATAACTAACGCAATAACTAACTGCACGCTGATCGATTCACAGCATGCGATGTTAACCAGAATTGCATACTCCCAATCGGATTTGGAACAACTACGTCTGCCAACTGCCCAATTCCCGATTTCCCAACTGTGTGACGCCAACAAACATCACGTACACACACGCATGTGACCAGAGCAGCACAACTCGCAAGCACACATGCACTCAAAAACGCACACACATACGTAATGCACGCCTTCTGTTTAGCTGCCGTCGCATGAGTTGTCAGTGCACTGCAGTCAAAGTCTTCAGTCCAAGCACTGGAATTAAGCATGATTTACATGCAATTTTGCTTTCAGTGCATTGACTGAAATTAGTCGGCCGCGCTATGACAAATTATACACGAAATGACAGCTTTCGCTTTTAAATGTTATACCAAAATCATACTGCTTGTGACAAACACTTTTAAGGTGGAATGCATAAAGGCAGTCCTCGGAGACCTAGTCCAGTCTAAGCCCTTAGGCTAACACTTTCAAGACTAACGTGTCAGATCACCCTTTGAAATTTGCATGTAATACGTTTTCAGTAGAATGTTCTAGAACTACTATTCGGTATGCATACAGAACGTCAGACTTCAGTTAGTCCTGGTTTTTCATTGAAAATTAAGACATGCCCTTCAGTGTTAATCAGCAGAAAAGCGTGTTCCATTTTTATTTTGGTCAACCTTTGCGTTTAGATGAGAGATTTTATGTAGGCGTCTCGTTTTTTAACGCAAATGTCATAATACGTGTCAACTTAATGATGTAATTACAGTGACTTTGAATCGCTCATTTTCAGTAAATGGTTATTTACGAAGTATTGGAAACCAGATTCACCCAATCATTTATAAACTTCTATTTCGTCTGATGATCTAGTAATACTTTGTGCCCATTTTTTGGTCTTGTCAAACAATTGACTTTGTCAGTATTTTTTAGCTTAAAAGTTTAGTAAAAGGGGTGGTTTGTAAAATACTAGATGCTATATGCACCTACATTGACTGAAAAATTTGAAAAAATATCATACCTTTAAAAACCTTAATTGTGATTTTGCCTGCAAATTTTATTTAGATTATATTTTCGGCTGTCATAAAGTATTGTGCTATCAGGATAATGCTGCAAGATTTTAAGCTAAATCATGTATCTACAATTCTACTTTTTACATATTTATACTTGTCTTGTCAAGGCCAAACAACTTTTGTCATCAGAACTACCCAACTAAATTGGCATAAGCCCCCCTCCGCTAAGGATAGAAAAAAATCTAACTAGCTAAGGATAGAAAAAAGTCGTTCCCAAAAAATTGTCAATAATTTACGTTTTTATCGTAACCATTATCCAACATTAAATGCGTTCATTAAGTATCAGACCTAGAAGTTCCTTGCCAATGCACCTATCAAGCCCTTCGTTTTTTTATTATTTTTTCTGCTAAGAAGTTTAGTAATAGTTAATCTTATTTTTTTTGAAAAAATGTTTTCCATGCAACCAGCTTATCATAACAATAAATAGCCTAGACATACTTACATAGGTCATTACCAAAATCGAAGAAAGCTGCAATCTGGGAAACGGTTCGCTTTAGTTGACACCCTTTATATCTGATTGTTTTTTATACTATAAACTATAAAAACAATCAAAAAAGCTTTTCAAATCTGAAGCGCAAATAGCAGAAATAAGGCGTTTCAGCGCTCTTAAAATTTGCGTACTGCTCATGCCCATGCGCTTTATAGTATTTTGAAAAATTGTCCCACAAATTACAAACAAAAATCAGAATATCGTGCTAAATGTCCTTTATGTTGTTTTTTTTTTTTTTTTTTGTTTTTTTTGTGTTTTTTGTTTTTTTTTGTTTTTGGGTGTTTGAAATTTTTAATTATTTTTTTTTTTTTTTATAATTTGTTTATTTTTTTTTTTATATTTTGTTCTAGTTTGTGACAATATTTAGTGCATTTGCTTGGGTGGTTGGAGTAGTAATTTTGTATTGTGATATGATTTGTTTTAGAGTTGAGATTTATATATAAGTAAAAAAAATTAGATTATTTTTTATATATAGAATTTATTTTAATTTTTATTTTTTTTTTTTGTTATTTAATATTGCGTTTTGAATTATATATTTTTTTTACTAAGGTTAGCTGATTTGTGGCTTGTTTTTTTGTCTTTTTTTTTTTTTTTTGTTTTTTGTCTTGCTAATGGTGTTGGTTTCTATATATTGGTAGATATTGCTAGTCTGTGTTTGGTTGTTTTTATTTGGAAATTTATTTTTATGTTTTTCTTAAATTTTTAAGACTTCTTTTTGTACGGACTGCTTTAGCGACCTCTTTCTTCGCGACAAAACGCGACGCAGCATGATTAGTACATAAAATACTACCATGGTGTTTCAGTACACATAAAAGGGCGACCGCCGCAGGAAAAGCAAAAAATGCCAAAAATAACGGCGAAATAGCGGAAATATTGAAAATGTAAAGACCACTCCAAATGTCTTTACTGATCAGGTTATCTGGTCATAACACAACTACTACATTCTATATGCAGAACTACTCCAAATGTCCAACTAGTCCAAGATCAAGTTACTACAGAAAGGTTGTTATTATCGCAATTAAGGTTTGTGATTGCGACCAAACATTCACAATAACCATACCATATTAATATATGTACGTATCGCCGTACTTGTTACTTATAAGTGATTGAATAAAATCGCTCATAATCTTTATATATTAAATAAAATCAAATAAGTCAGCTATTTGGCTTTAAAATCGTCAAAATTGGCACTGAGTCACGGGGCATACGTAGCGATCCGAGTTCGCTATAGTAATTTCGATCGCTGCCATAGCCCCGGGCAATATATTATAAACAGCAATCCGTCGCAGCTGCTGTGGCTTTAGCAGCTATATGGCACAAAAGTCAAGCAAAATGCAGCTATAGCCAAAATCGCCGTTTTAGTTGGGGATATTTATTATTTAGTTGAAGACACATGAAAATGTACCCCAAAGTCATCTATTTAATTTAATAGTAATTTTTGTTTCAGCGATATTACTTGTTTGTGCGTAAATCAACGTAACACATTGGGCAACAATGACAAAAGCTTTTTTGGCTGTTTGCTTCATCGCTTCTATTGTACTAGCCAGTGAGTCGCCACCACAAATTTGACTAATAATATGTAATAATTTTTCAGCCGATTCACAAATACAAAACCTTTTACCGACAAGTCCATCCGCAAGATATCGACAGGCTGAGTTAAAATAGGCTGTCAACCGTAAAGAATCTGCACCATGAGTTTGGACCGTGTAATGTATAAAGCACAAGATAAACTAACTTGGTGGCCATTGCGTTTTTAATCAAATACGTGGGGTAGCGTCGCGAAAGCAGTTGACTTTGCGTGGTTGTAAAGCTTGTTCCTCTTTCTAAATTGTTCTTTGTAAATATGCAAAGTACCTATATATTAAGGCAAATAATTTTGCCACATTTCAGCAAAATTGGTCCAGCATATAATTTGCACTGAAGTCGCAAAGGCGGAAAAATGACACTTTGAAAACCTATTCCCATTCGATAATTTCGTCACAATTATCAACTTGTGTGTTTAGTTTGTTTATACGAACTTAAAGCACATAGATGCTGTAGTTTATGCACAGTACAGAAAGGCCTCACACGTGTGAGTGTGCGTGTGTTTTCAAAATCACTCAAATATCGGCTCAAATTTGGATTTAGGCTTAGGCTGAGGCTTAGTTCCAGAGTTAATAACAAGCTTTGGGCCCTTCTGATGCTTCTCCAATTGACCAAATTTGGCCTAAAAAGCAAAAATTTTTCCCATTTTTTCCTGGGGGCTGCCGCCCCCAGACCCTGCAACTATGTGGGTTGCTATTGCTTGTTATTATCTTTCATCAAAGCCTATGCATTAAACTGCATTTGCATGTATACAGGAGTATATTATGCTTACATAAGTACATGTTCTTGTGTAATATGTATATACAGTGTCTGACTGTCAAGGGCGTCTAAACTCCCTTCTTGTGGCCAACTCATAAAAAATTTGAATAATGGTCTCCTCTTTGGTTTTTGTGGTTCGCCGGGAACCATTTCTGATATTTAAGTTTCCATTTGACCAAATTTGGCCTAAAAATGTAAAATTTATTCAATTTTTTTCGGAAGGCTGCCGCAACCCCTGCAACTCAGTAGTTTATTCTGTTTCTTGTTATAATTTTTTATTATGAAAACCTGTGAATGTGTGATTTGAGCATATATGTTAAACCACGAACCACGGGGCTCTTAGGGTTTAGGCTCGGAAGGCGAGGGCACGAGGGCTAAATGTGACCGTGCGCCCGAGCCCAGTGGAACGTGATCTAACGGTTGAAGACCGTAACAAACGGCCTAAAACTCAGTTGTCCAGCCCTCTCTCAGGTCCGGGACTCACGCGGTGAATTCCCGCAATAGCTGCAAAGCCCTACAAAAACACACCCAACGCACAGACAAAATTGAAGACGACACAAAACGTCCAAATTAAAAGTATTTATTGGAGGCCAAAATAACAAATAACAAAAATAGAGGAAAACGAGTAAAAACCTATCTCATTTCAGGCCCTAGACTCAGGGGAAGCTATTCCTAGTCTCAAACGGCGCGCGAGGCCCTAAATACCTAACCCCGTTTCAATGCGTCGGCGCCACCCCCCTTTTCACGACGTCTTCACCAGCTCACACTGACTATAAGCCAGTTACACAATAGGACATTATATATTTTCGGCAATGCGCCGATTGGCCTAGAAATAGCTTCCCATTAAAAACCCGAATGAAAAATGTATAAAACTATTTAAATTGTTAAATAACTTTCCTGAATTTGGGCGTTAAAGTGTGAATAACTTCATGTTTTAAATGCATATATTCATATTCACATTTCTTGTGCTGAGTCACGATTTTACTACGCTGTAAGCCAAACAGCAAGCCAGAGAAACTGCTGGCAGCCTTTCTAGTAATTTCTGAACTCAAGGGCGCTACACAGAGCGCTGCGAAGTCATGAAAACTGCCAAATATAAAAATGAAGAAACGCGTGTCTTGGCTTAACTCCGCGATTGTGAAACGTGAATAGGAATGAATTTTGAAGATGTATATGTCTACATGAGTGCGAGAAGGCCTGCCTCGACCAGGGGGTGACCCTGGATTCACAACATATATATTGCACATGCCCACTGCACAGGTTTTAAGGTTTAAGGTTTAAGGTTTAATAATGT
The DNA here is from genome assembly GCA_030248245.1 of Trissonchulus sp. WLG1_4. Classification (NCBI taxonomy): domain Eukaryota; kingdom Metazoa; phylum Nematoda; class Enoplea; order Enoplida; family Ironidae; genus Trissonchulus; species Trissonchulus sp. WLG1_4. The sequence continues at coordinate 20,780 of JASANF010002607.1, read as the reverse complement.
TGAAAAGTTTCAACTTTTGGGCCTTTTGGGTTTGAGGATTTGATTTAGCCAAGCAGATACGTGCTGTAGGCGGAGATTCTGAATTTAGTCAATCAATTGCGAGCTGTAGGTAGGCGGAGCTTTTGTTCAGCATCCAGCCATCTATTAAGGACTCTTGTTTATTTTTTATTTAGGTAATTATAATTATTTAGTTACAAGACTAGTGCGTCTAGTTTAGACTAGTTAGACTATATCTACAACGTGAGGTCACGCAGTGGTTAACGTTAAAACTTATTTTTTTTAAAAAATTCAAATTTAAGTCAAAGTTGACTTGCCATGCGATTTGATCGCATATGAGGTGATTACTCGTAGCCAACAAAAGGGAAAAATTCCAGGCGCCATAACTTTTCATATGGTTATGGCATCGACGTGAAATTTTTTTTAATGCTAGCGTTTGTCAAGAGCTACCGTTATTTTAATAATTAATATTAATATTAAAAATCGTTATTAAAAATACTTTTAATATTAATTATTTTATTAATATTAATATTAAAAATAAATTAGCTGCGCTGTCTATTAATATTAAATTAAAAATAAGTTAGGTTGGCTATTTTTATTAATATTAAAATTAAAAATAAATTAGGTACACTATTTATATTAATATTAATATTAAAATTTATGGGCACTATTATTATTGATCATATTATATTAACTATATCTATATTATCTATCTATCTTACTTGTATAATCTCTGAAAATTGTGTATTTTCTATGTTTTATTGAGCCTTAGCGTGAAAATTCAATTCATATTTATATTAATATTAAAATTAATATTAAAAAGATTTTAAGCTTCTATTTATATTAATATTAAAAATAAAATCAGAAACACTATTTATATAAATATTAATACTAAAAGAAATTTGACTGGCTATTTATATTAATATTAAAATTAAAATAAAATCGCGCTTCTATTAATATTAATATTAAAATTTTTTGGGGTCTCCTATTTATATTAATATTAATAGTAAAAGTCCAGAGCACTATTAAAATAACGGTATCAAGAACTATCGATAATTAGGTCGCACAAGGACAGAAAATGCAACCGACGTTCCGTATTAAGCCCGATTCATAGTTGTCCGTAAGGGCTGTCCGTGTCCGAGTCCGTGTCCGTGTCTTTAAAAGTAGTTTGATTCACAGTTGTCTGGATGTTCGTAAGATCTTGCCCGTAGAGTGTCCGTAGCAGTATGAATTAATGCTGCTGACGGACACGGACAAATGTTACGGACAACCTTCCGGACACGGACACGGACCACTACGGACAGTTCCGCACTACTATAAACTAGGCTTTAATTAATAGTCAGTGCTGATCAGACGTTGCGTCCGTCAACGTAAGGTGTCATTCGAAAGCGCCTGAAGTTCTGAGTAGAATGCTGTCAATTTCATGTTTCTACGTCAACGTTGAAGCAAGTTATAACAATTTCAATTTTTCCAAGCTTTTGTTCAGTACGTAGGATGGTGTGAGTAGTCGCCGAGGAGTTTTGTCAAACAAAATGATTTCAGAAAAGAACTTTAGGCTATAATTTTTTTCCTGGTACCACGCAAAAGGTTCTAGTTTTCGCAGTTAGATAGACCAGACTATGGGCTATTATATGATACCAAAAAAGCTATACGTTAACGGTGACTTATATACCGAAAAACGCAAAAAAAAAATTTAGAATAAAACAAATTTCAGATTTAGACCCATATTGCCGCCTCCATGATGGAGTAAAAACTGATAGAGTAAAAACTGTTTTGTGTAGGGATCACAGTTGTAGGGCTGACTTTAGGGACGCATTCCTTTGTTATATTAACCGTATAACATTATTTATAACATTGGACGTTGCGTAACATTATTGAAAAATACGAAAATTACGTAAAAACTTTTTACGCCATAACTTCATTTAGCTAACTGGTAAAAAGTTCTAGTTTTCGTCATCAGTTAGGATATAAGAACAGCTTTGATTTGACAGCATAAAAAGAATACGTTACTATTGCACACCAAATTTAGTGCAAATTGCTTCAGTATCTGTTGAGTTATACTTCTTTGAACTGTAAAACTGTCGTGAACGGTGAAGCACTCATAGCAATAATGAGAATTGTGAAACATCTAGAAGTTTATTCTGAAATGAAAATAAAACCTTTACTTTTATTTTTTCTTATTGGTTGAAAAAATTGCGCCGACACGTTATTTGTACTTGTACTTCACAAGCTGGCCAATCTGATATCACGCTTGTTTTGCTGATATTTTATGTCCCTTTTGTGCGATGTCTGGCTTGCTTATTAAGATTATGGCCTAAATCTTGAAGTGATCTGTACTCTTACTTTACTATTGTACTGTAACGACAGCAACTGGTGATTTTTACTTTTTGTCAGTAAACCTGTTGCTTGTGCGTCGCGTGCCCTATACTCATTATTGCTTGCAGATGGCGATTGCTCCAAGATAATTGTCAATGTCGGTAGTCTTGGGTCAGGAAGTGATTATTTGGGAACATACGGCATTGTACTAGTTGCTCCGTGAACATAAAATTTCAAAGCAAAAAGCTCTCGTTCTGCAAACTATGAACAAAACTGCTTTGGCGACACTACCACCTTAAACGAGATCATGGGTCGTGATTCTAATTTCAATGTAATTTAGGTTGCGGTAAGCCGACATCAGACCAAAAGCCATGCAAAGCCGACGAAGACTGTGAAGCTTTCTGCAAAGCCAAGATTGACGTAAAGAAAATGGACCCCAGCGTTCGCAAAATCGCCCGAGTTCACTGGGAATGCACTGATGAACTTTGTGTGTGTGGGGCCGCTGCTTAGACTCCCAATCGAGTTGAAACTTATGTGATTTAATAAAATGGTTTAATTGGAAAATTAGTTGAACGAAATTAAAAGAAAAAGTTACATGCGCTGCATATTAATATTCGTTACAGATTATTGAAAATATAAGTAAAGAAACAAAAACACTCGTAGTACAAAAAACTTTTTTTATTTTCATCCTTTTAAACCTTCGCTTTTACATATTTCGAGGAAGCTATAAATTTACGACCATTTCTACGATAGATTAAACAGATTAAATAAAAAATTTATTCACTTATTAACTCATCTCGAAGTTAAGGCAGATTTGCATAATTTATGTAAGGCAGATTTACATAATTTATGCACCAGTAGAGTCTGTTATAGCAGAGCAGAGTATAGTTTTGGGTTTAAAGTACAATTTAAAGTTCTAGTCCTGAGTTAAAACAATGCCAATCTAATCCGTTTAGATTGTTTTACGTGATGGCCACAAGTAAAGTCTAGTTCATACTTGTTCTTAAGAACACAAGGCCAGGGCAAGAACGCGTTTTCTTGGAATTTCATAAAGATATAGCGACACAAACATGAATAAGGGCGAGTATGAACCGGGCTTTAAAGTTAACAAACACAGAAACGTTCATCAAAAGTAAAATCAAAAAAAAGTAAGTTGAACTCGTGCATTGTTGACACTCGGGGTACTGTCACTATTGCTAAGCTTTTGGAGGTATAACTTGCCGAAGCGACAGTTTTTAGTAGATGGTATATTATGGCCTGAAAGCTAAAAATCTTGGCCATCCATTGGTTCATATCTTAATCATACCTGTCATGCAGGAACAAATTTACCGTATTCGACGCTTTAGCAATGTCCCTTTTAAGGGGGTGATTGCGTTTTTAGGTGTTTTTTAGGAAAGCTATAGCTAAGCGTTCACAAATTCACATTACAAGCGGTCTTTCGCATTTAGAAGAGCAATATCTTACCTAAATGTATGCCATGCATTGAAACTTAGCCTTTGATTTTGTTTACAGATTACAGTACTAGCCGCTAAAGGAAGGTCCTTTCCAAAATATTAAATTTTTACAAAAAGTTTCCGCCACAGCTCTGAATCATACGAATACATGTAGGGGATGCGAGTTGGTAAGGTTTTTGACATGTTTAAATTCCACAGGCATCTCCCCCTTATTTTAATAACTAGTCAACTTACCGAGAAAACAGCTTAAAAACAAACGCACCGAAAGTTTATGTAGCATATTTTCTTGTAATTAAAGCCCTCTAAAAATATCCACAGGTAAAATTTCAAAAAAAATGGGAGACATGGCTGGGCATTTTGACCTTTACATTACTGTGTCGAAAATTTTTGCTCAGGCGTCATTTGTAACTTGAGTTCTCTGGGCGCAAAGTTTACATAGAACTAACAAGAACCTCGAAAACGCAGCTATCACCTTAAGCGTAAGCCCACGTAATGCTCTTTATGTGGTTGTGGTACTGTTATCACAATGATTTCCAGCTAATGATAAGTTTTAGAGCATAAAATTAGTTTCGTGTATTCTAATTACTTCAAACTGTGGCATTTTCAGTAACTGCAGTGAAGTATATATGAATTTGGGGGTGTACATTAGCTCACATCAAGAGCACAAGCTTGCTTATTACTCTTGTCGGTTTTGACATGTCTTGCAAGATTTGTTGTCTCTTTTGCGAAAATAGTAGACTATTACCAGTAGTACAATTGACAAATCAGAGTTTCGGGTGCTTATTGTAATAACAGCAGAGTAGTGTCAACCTAGACCGCGTCTACAGTCAACTAGGTATGTCTGCGCTGCAAATTATTAATGGTTTTTAACAATGTGACTGTGACCAAAAAGTACAATACTGTCAAATATGATTCTACAACCATCTGAAAGCCAAGAACTTTTTCTCGTAAGCTTTACATGCAGTTGTAGCATGCAAAAATTTAGAGCAGAAAAATAAAGTATCGAAAAGTGTCAACTATGCACAAGTTTACCCTACACATATTCTATAATGTTGTGTAGTTGCTTTCAAGTATCAGCATTGGAGCCCATTTCTTTGCCGGACTAAACGGACTGGACCTATTTTAGGTCTACATTTAGAAATTGCACAGCGGAAAGGACTGAGTTTGTCTAGTCTGACAAAAAGTCGACTCGCCAAACTTAAGTCAGTTTAACCTAGGGGTTATTAAGAGCATTTTCATTTTCAAGCATTTTGAGCATGATTTTTAAACCGCATTTTTAAATCGGACCATCGGATTTCTATACTGTTATTACCCAGAACAATAATTTGTTTAGTCTGGTAAAGAAATGGGCCCTTGCATACTGTAAACATTCTACCCTGATGGTTAAGAGAAAAAACTAGAAAATTATTCAATTCGCACTTGATGCGAAGAATACAAGCTCGTCAAACTTTCTCCGAGATAGCCAGAGTCCCGGCTACTCGCCGAGCCAGCCACTCGACGAAATGATCGTTTGGGCAAATCCACAGCTTCATCCTCGTAACCCTCACTACTCGACTCAATTTCCTCAGTTCGTCTCGGTCGAGATGAAGGCTCTGCCGGATCGACCGAAATCGCTGCCGATCCCTCAGCGTCCATTATTGATATTATCTCGGCTCCATCATCGTTTGTGATCGATTCTGATCGATAGCTATTTTGCTGGTGATAGGAAACGTATCTGTGATCCAACGAGTGTTTTGGATTCAGCGTCAGAGCTTCAGTCTCATCGGTTAGCGTAGTCACCGAGGCGCTGCGAGGCTTGAACAGCATCGGCGCTGAGCGATTCCGACTTTTGGTCGACTCGGACGATTCATTGCCTAAAACAAATCAATAATAAAATGAGGATGCCAGAAAATAAGTGAAAGGCTTTCCGAAACAAATGTTTACATGTTAAATGTAACATGACGATCTAAGAGTATGCTAAGATACAATGAAAACTTGTTTCAAAAAGTTTCAGCATTATTTCAGTCTCTTTCTAAATTCGCTTTCTAAAGGTTTTCATTTAGGCTGTGTGATTTATTGAAGCATTGACGATAAATTCTGTATTTTCTAGGTCAATCTTAACCGTAGAGGCAAAGGTCTGTCTACCTAGTTACCTACATTGAAGTAGTAGTTACAGTAAACGGTAATTGAGAATAGGTTTTTTTAAATAGTGAAACAAACGTAAACAAGGCGATATCCTCGTTTAGATCAGACCAAGAGTACATAATAGGATATTGATATAATAGGATAGGATATAGTATCATATTAGTAATCCTATTATGTACTCTTGATAAGACCGATAACGATAGAGGTTTTCTGTAAATGCTGCCTTACCGTCATTAAAGTCAGCGGCGCGTTCAGTGGACTCAGATCGGTGCTTGAGGAAGGCTGATCGTTGTTTGGTGATAGCAGAGCCGATTCGACTGAGAGGGAGGGCGGGGAATGACGCACTCAAATCCACCGATTCATTGCTTGTGGCGGCCATCATAGCACCTTTTGTACATCCTGAAATAGTTAGCATGCTATATAGGCCCGTATTCACATACTAACAGTACCGCTTAAACTTAGTGTTTACACTTAGTGTTAGCGCTTATAAGCGCTAAGTGTTATTCACATACTTAAACTTCTAGCATACTAAACATACTTAAGCGCTAACACTTAGCAAACACATTGCGTTAGTATGTGAATAACACTTAGTATGTGAATACGGGCCATAGTGTGGTTTAAGAATATATTTCATGTTATTTTACTTTTTTTTATTTTTGTGCACTTGCTTTCTATGATTACGATTATCCCAAGCAAGCGCTCGCATGGGTAGATTTTCATTCATGCTCAGGTATGTATGAAGAATGACTAACAAAGCTCAAGTGTTGACATTCAATCGCTAGTTTTTTTTCTAAGGTTGTCCTTATATTGTTAAATGTCCTTAAATTGTCAAATGTACATAACATTGTCAAAATGCACCTTCGCAGTTGATTTTTTTATCAATTGCAAATTTATGTCTGTCTGCTTATTAAAAGTTAATAAAAACGTTCCGACCAATGGAGTAGGTACTTGACTAATTGATATCCTAATCTGGCTCTGAGCGGCTTAAATACACTGCACGAACAAGGTGCATTAAAATTGTTTAATGTAGATTTGATAGGTATATAAATCAAACCATAAAAAATTTTCAAGCCAATTTTTTAAGATATTTCACCTCAAGATGATAAATAGTAACGATTTTAAACTAATAATACAGGAAACAGTTTGTTGCATTTTTTATTTCGTTTCATTAAATTACCTACTTAACTAATAATTTATTACTTTGCCGATGCTGAGCAACTCTTTTTAAAAACACACTTCACGAAAATCGTAAAAAGTCATTAAAATCGTCACACCCACAAGTGAAATCTATGCAATTAAAATTTATGAACAAAAAAATATAACGGCGCATTTGCAATGGCCACCGTGTCTAGATTCTAATTTATCTTGGTCTAGAAATAAAACGTCAAAAAACAGCCACGGTTTACAAACCGGAACGTATTCTTCGATTTCTCCGTTGCATCCTGCGTTGCTGATCTTTGAACTGCTTTGTTCCGTCCGATTTCGTTTTATCGTCTTCTGCTTCATTTTCGTCCTGGCTCGAATTTGCTCTTGCTTTCTCAGCACCCGTTAGTAATTCTGTCACAAGCGAATTACTGTTCAAGGGAATGTTTCGCACTGAAAATTTCTTTTGAGACGTTTCCACTTGGCCATTGGCGCTTTGGCTTAGCGGGTTTTCGAGGGAATTCAACTTTTGGGTTTGTGCAGCTAGTTGTGCTTTCAGCCGTTCCATAATGTTTTCGTTTACTTCGAGTGCAGTTTCTTTTTCTGAAACGATATCAATAAATAGCATCGTTGTTTTTGCGCGGCCGCCTCAGCGGCCGTGCATACTAAATTCAGGTAATGCACTGAAACTAAATTTGCATGTAAATCATGCTTAGTTTCAGTGCATTACTGCAACATGCTGGCTGTTGCACTGATCTGGCGTAGCTAGACTGTTCTGTTTGTGTGGTGGAACTGTGTGTGTGTGTGTGTGTGTGTGTGTGTGTGTGTGTGTGTGTGTATGCTAATGCGTCTGTCCACCCACAGACACAACTATGACGTGAAGTTATGTGTTGCAATAATGTAGGTATCAGTCAAATGTGTGGTGACCTTAGGTGTATTACGAATAACAACGACAATTTTTGACAATAATTGCATTATTGTTTACAATGGTAATAATTGAAGAACATTCTTCCCAAAATTGATCCTGTGCTGATCGTGACAGCTTGCTTTTTTATCCAGAACTTCAATTTTTGATGTATAAATCACTACTTTAATGATCGAGAAAAGAGCTCGGAACTTTAAAACTGTCTTAGATTAGATCTGAAATGTGTGTGACGGTGACGTGCGTGATAGCTTGGTCCGATTTTGTGGCCAGCTTGGTTTCTTCTGAGTTGCTTGATTCTTGGATAGTGTACGACACTAGAAATTCGGCAGCTGAGTTTTTATCGATCGAATTCCCTCTGTCCGCACCCATTTTTCTGTCGTTTTGTCACCAATTGCTTGTAATAAAATGTGAAGCCAAAAAAAGCAATGTTTGCATATGAAATTTGGGATCAAATCAAATTTATACTCTCTGCATTCAGAGTTTGGCAAAACGATTGCTTCATTTTTCACAGCAGCTAAACCCTGTCTTCGACGATCTGGTTGAGTTTCAGTCAATCGTTGCATTTACACAGTTCATACTCATACACACAGATGTACATGGCGGTGGGCAAGCCCCACCTCCCCCCCAGAATGGAGATTCCGGGACAAGACCCCCCTTCAAATTTAGCCGTCGGAACAAGCTCCCGCCTTGGTGCTGGAAAAAAGTTCCGGAAAACCCACAAATTGCCCCAGATCGCTGTCAAATTGTTTGAAAATAAGCAAGAAGCGAAAGAACGCTAATACTATCCAAATGTTGCAAAATTTATCAGTTTTAGGCAAAAATTGGAAATTTTTTTTTTGTTAAAACCCCCAAAACGTCGAGACAAGAACTCCAGACTCCAGAACGAGAACTCGTGTCCATGTATGCTAATATCAATCGATTGGTATGAACCGGCTCACATTTATCCTTGACACTCAATCACTCTTAAATTGATTGGTGCAAATGCAATTTCACTGCACATGTTAGTGACCAAACAAACTTTATAAAAAATTCAAATGCCTATAGCAAAAGAAAATTTTTGACACCTCAAATCCATTTAATTTTGGTTCAAGTTGAATTTCTGTGTACAATAAAAAATGAGCAGGACTAAATGAAAGCGAGCAGGACTGCTCTCAGAATAAATCCGTTTGTTTTATGCCGCGCTATATCTTAACGATACGGTAAAATAATACTCACTGTTGTCGCGTGAAAAGAAAAACTACGCTCGTCAACAAAAGTGCTTGTTAATCTAGAAGTTATTCAAATCAAACAGGTATGTATATACTTCAAACACGCAAGAAACAAAACGAAGGTCTCCATTTCTTCCGTGATGTAGAATAGTCTATTGCTTGTTAGGAAGGGTGTATTGGTACGTACATATCAGCCACTGAATCGACAGGGCCATTGAACGAGTGCCAGATTTTGCAGAAAGGGGTGTCTTAACTCAAAAGCTGTAGTTCCTGCTAAAGTGAAGTCATTTCCATTTGATATTGCTGACAAGTCGGGCTCGATTCATACTTACACAGCCGTATATCCGTTCAGCCTGCAGAACGGCGTCACTAGCAGCCTAGTGCAGTGGATCAGCCAGCGCATGTGACTAGAGTTCTGCCACTAGCAAATTTTCCGGGCCTGGCCCGGGTAGGGCCGACTAGCGCGATTCCGGGCCGGCCCGGCCCGGGCCCGGCCCGGTGCCCGCGGCCCCCTACAGGCCCGGCGGACCGTAGCGGGCCTATTGGCCCAGGGCCCGCGGGCCGCCCCGGAGCCCGCGGGCTGGCCCGGCACAGACTTCAGCAAGTGAGAAAATTCATTGTGTGTGCGTCTTAGTGTAGAATCGCACGTGTAAAATCCTGCGCACGTGTAAAAATCAATATATTATATGCAATGCAGTCATTGTTCTTACGTTGCTGAAGGTCGAGACGGCCCTGAGCTTGCGGATTTCTAGGCCCGGCGGGCCGCGCACGGCCCGGGGCCCAGAATTTTACGGGCCGGGCCCCGGGCCGGGCCGCGTGTTTCCATAATGCACAACAATTGGGCACTATGAAAAGTGCACAGCGATTAGGCACTACACTGGAAATATGCACGCCGTTTGGGCACTAGAAAAGTGCACAGCCTTTAGGCACCATAAAGAAAAGTGCACAGCGGTGAGGCACCATTGCATAGAAAGTAAGGATGTGTAATACGTAATAAGCGTATTGGCTATTTATACATATCAATCAAGCAAACAAACAGCACATCATATGATGTATTCTTGTATACGTGATGTTATCATGTATTCTTATTTACATATTTAGCAATTTCAACAAGCCCAATCTGCGGCAAAACATTCAGTAAGTATTAAGCAACACTTTCAAGTAAACTGACCAGTGGGTCAGCTATAACCTGTTGTGCAGCAATTATTTTACTTCAAATAGTATAATATAAAAGATTGGCGTAGTTTTTCTTTCGAGCAAACTGTGTATGCAAAATATTGAAGGTGTTTTTCCTTACAATATATTGTGTAAAAACAAGCTAGAAGTCTCTCAAACGAAAAAATGATGTATCATAACACCATTCTAATTCTAAAGTCATAAGCTGCGTCTTTTTATTAAGGAGTTTATTAACACTCAATTGCACCAACTTATTCTCGAGCTATTCTTATTCTCGAGCTATTCCAGAATAGTTATTCTCGAGGTTTTATTCTCCAACTTTTTCCCTGCACCATAAGAGAATAGCACGAGAATAACTGTTCTCGAGAATAGCTGGAGAATGACTTATTCTCCAGCTGGCCAATAAAAATGTGGCTGCATCATTGTTATCCAATCACAGCGTAGCAGACAGCCAATTAAGCTCGAGAATAAGCCTACATAAGCCGCACCTACAAATTTGTTATGAGAGCAGATTTGTTTCTAGTCCGCTCACCGAAAATAACTTGACATGAGCCAAGTCAGTAACCGGATGGCGAACGAAACCTTAAAGCGGGTACATTCAAACTTTTTCGTTTTGTTACTTTTACGTTAAATAAACATTATATAAGAATAATAAACAGAATAAGTAAAAAATTTTGGAAATTGGTTATTTTTTTAAAAGTTATTAGCTTATTCTTCAGCTATTCCTGGGCCCGATTTATCGAAACAAAATGTTCGTCATCGAAAATGTTCGTCATCAAAAGTTCGTCATCGAAAATGTTGGTCATCGAAAATGTTCGTCATCAAAAATGTTCGTCATCGAAAAACAAATGTTCGTCATCAAAAATGTTCGTCATCGAAAAACCAAATGTTCGTCATCGAAAAACCAAATGTTCGTCATCGAAAATACATGTTCATTATTGAAAAAACAAATGTTCGTCATCGAAAATGTTCGTCATCGAAAATTTTGGATTGATCGAAACATTTTCGATGATGAACATTTGTTTTTTCAACGGTGATTTATCAAAAGACAAATGTTCGTCATCGAAAGTTCGTCATCGAAAATGTTCGTCATCGAGAAATTTTTCGATGACGAGCTTTGGTCTTTTAGAACATTATTATGTTCTAAATGACAAAAGCTCGTCATCGAAAATTTTTTCGATGACGAACATTTCAACGGAGCTTGGTACCTCTGTTGAAAATTTCAACTGCGAACATCTTTAGGTACATAAGCAGTTGGCAGTAATTTTAATATTACTATAAATAGCCAACCTTATTTATTATTAATTAAATATTCATATAAATAGCGCAGCTCATTTATTTTTTAATATTAATATTAATAAAATAATTGAAATTAAAAGTATTTTTAATAACAATTTTTAATATTAATTATTAAAATAACGGTACTGCCGTATGGACATAAGGATCAACTGAACGGCAGAACGGCTGTTCAATTCACACCTTCGCCCGTACAGCCGTCTGCCACTTTGCCCGTCAGCCATATGTCCGTTCATCTATATATACTAAACCGCACTATTTCACTTTGTCCGTATATGCCCGGCAAAGTTAATTTCAGTTCTACTTAGCCAAAACTCCAGTTCATACGGACAAACTGACATACTGTTCAAAAATATGAACGCAACTTAGGCCCAAACTATGCGCGTTTGCCTTAAAAAGTAAGAATTAAAAAACGGATTATACAGGCTTTGTCCGTATGCCCTACTGAAGTGTGAATCGACCCTAATAGCTGTTAACTGAATAACTGATATCTGCGACCATACTGCAAAGAGAGTTGGCTGGCCGTTTCAAGCATTTGGTTCAGGCGTACTTAATTTAAGACCGGTTCATACTAGTCCTTGAGAACACAGAGGGACAAGAAGGACTAGGGCACATTTCGGTCAGCTGCTGAAAGATCTAATTACGAACGCTGAAAATTTTCCATAATGAACATTTTCGATGACGAACATTTGCTTTTTCGATGACGAACATTTGCTTTTTCGATGACGAACATTTGCTTTTTCGATGACGAACATTTGCTTTTTCGATGACGAACATTTTTGATGACGAACTTTTCGATGACGAACATTTTCGATGACGAACATTTGCTTTTTCGATGACGAACTCGCCGTTGAAAAAGCAAATGTTCGTCATCGAAAAAGCAAATTTTCGTCATCGAAAATGTTTCGATCAATCCAAAATTTTCGATGACGAACATTTTCGATGACGAACATTTCTGATGACGAACATTTTGCTTCGATAAATCGGGCCCTGGTCTAGATCAGGAATAACTTGCACATTGCAAGAGAATAGGTGAAGAATAAGCTATTCTATAATTTTGGTTAGTGCAGTAATGTTCGTTATTCTTCAGCTATTCCTGAGCTATTCTTTAGCTATTCTTGAGCTATTCTCCAACTTCGAGAATAACTATTCTCGAGCTTAAATATTGGTGCAATGAAAATTTATTTTATTCCCGAGCTATTCTCGAGCTATTCCTATTCTTGAGCTATACTTTGTTGGTGGAATCCGGTGTAAATCTATTTCTAGTCTGCAGGTATCTTTTAAATCAGTTGAAAGTTAAATCGTTAAAAAGTCAACATGACAACTGGTGCTCTGTAATTACAAGCGTAAGATAACATAAACAGCCTTATTAAGATTTCGGTTCATCGATAATGATTTCGTTGATCAATATATATTTTCAGAATGTACGCTGAAATAAGTTTAGTGTAGCAATGTTTGCTGAGTTATTATTACTGAAAACTTGAGTCTGATGCACTGTTCCACTAAAATCATTCAGTTATTGAGATTAAGTTGTAGGAACTGGTTGGTTCAGTCGGCAGCGCTTTGGATTAATAATCTGATGACAGTTGGTTCGATTCCGTCCCTTAACTAACTTTTTTGAAGCTGCAAATTCCATCAACGTAGCGTTGCGCTGCCCTGCAGATAGCTGTGTTCTACCAAGAGTACATAATATCGTCTCACTCTATATAGAAGAAGAGTGAGACACTCTCCAGCCTGCCTGTGTTCTAGCACAGGCAGATGCGCTGGTCGTTTTCAGGCTACATGTTGACATTCTGTGCAACATGTGGCTGGCCAATCAGAAGCAAGCTCCTATTCTCTGATTGGTTAGACGCCTGTGCACGTGCTCCATTCATAAAACGGGATAGGGAAAAAGGTTAATAACTCATTATTTATTCATAGTCTGCTTGTAAAAACATTAAACAAGGTTTGCAAATACCTTTGGGGATATTTTGGCAAACTTTCAGCGAAATTGATTGAGAAACTTTGAAGAAATTCAGAAAAGTTTACATATCAAAAGTTTCTCAATCAATTTCGCTGAAAGTTTGCCAAAATATCCCTAGAGGTATTTGCAAACCTTTTTTAATGTTTTTGCAAGCAGACTATGAATAAATAATGAGCTATTAAGCTTTTATCCCTATCTTAATGCTTATCAACGCATCAGCGATTATATACCAAAGTGTGTTACGCAGGGAATCTATGCGCTGATTGGTCAGCTACATGTTGCATAGAATGTCAACATGTAGCCTGAAAACGACCAGCGCATCTGCCTGTGCTAGAACACAGGCAGGCTGGAGAGTGTCTCACTCTTCTTCTATATAGAGTGAGAAGCTATTATGTACTCTTGGTTCTACTGAGCTCCCAGCCTTCCAGTGTAACTTAACACTTTAATTCTAGGTGACACACGCACATACATATTGGAGCTGAAGTAAAACATGCATACAGACGAATTTCTTGCACAGTATAGTGTTATACTATCAAAATTAAAGACCTCTGTTGTGCTGTGGCACAACAGGAAAAATATAACGCTGCTGAGTGCTAATATTATAAAACCTGATTAAAAGCCGTTGAACAACCTTTAGGAGTTCACAAGAAGCTCATAACAAGAACTCATAACAAGAGCTCATAACCTTAAAACAACTACATATAACTAAGTAGTACGTACTTACATGGATGCATTGTATATTAGTTTATTTGCTTAACATAACACACCGTGTAGTGTGTCGTTTTAGCTGTTTTAGCGTTGCAAAAGTGTTTGATTCCGGGTTTCGGAAGTTTTTTTAAATTTCTTGGCTTCAATTTTGTATTTGTTTAACTAGCCGTTTTCAGTATTTTTCGCCTAATAAATTGCCCTTTTAAAGAATGCATTTGATGGATTTGACTTGCGCTTATTTATGCAACGCTAGGGCTAGTCTGTGCGCTCGTAGTTTATGAACTTAAGGTTGTGCAATGAAAACAAATAATTATGGTTCAGGCAGCGTGTCCTCTCTCGAAACTATTAGTTAGCGATTAGTTTTTATTACTGCGCGGCAGGCCTAATGTTGTCAAACGTTCATCCTTGTCATTTACTGGATTACTTTTGCAGTACACTTTTGCTTGTTAAATTTAAGTCAAACAAGCCTATTTGACAGACTATACGACTAAACAGACTTAAATTAATGGTGAAAATTTAGGCAGCCGATCCACAAAATATTCCTTCGGAAGTGCACTATGAAAACACGCCCTTCGGAAGAAGTGTTATTGCCACACACACAATTTGTACTGATGGTATGCCGTGGACCGCATACGTATATATATGCACATCCTTACTTTCTACGCAATGGTGCTTCACCGCTGTGCACTTTTCTTTATGGTGCCTAAAGGCTGTGCACTTTTTCGGTGCCCAAACGGTGTGCATATTTCCAGTGCAGTGCCTAATCGCTGTGCATTTTTCGTAGTGCCCTATTGTTGTGCACTATGGAAACACGCGGCCGGGCCCCGGGCCGGGCCCCGGGCCGGGCCCATTTCTGAAAAATCTCTCCGGGCCGGGGCCCGCTACAGGCCCGGGCAGAACTCTACATGTGACGTCATTATTTCGTCATTCTGTCGGCTGAACGGATATACGGCTGTGAGTATGAATCGATGCTAGGGAGTACTCGTAGAGAAGAGCTATATCCGTTTTCTTATTAATGAAATATCCATAGCACCTTCCATTATGCTTTGCTGTGGATGACTACCTTTGTATTCCTGCAGCAGTTTGTTGGCGTCATCCAATTTGACACTGAGTGATTCGTTTTCTTTGGCCATGGCTGCCTTCATTTTTTCCATCTGTTCCCGCAACTGTCGTTTTTCTACTTGGAAGGCTGTTTTCTAAAAAACATTTAACTAATAAACCTTAAACCTTAATTTATAATAAAAATTTCTTAGCATACATCAAGACAAACTATAAGTTACCGAAATTTGTACCTGGTGAATTAAATTTTGTTAATCGAAAAGTAAATTTAAATTTAAACTTTCCACTTTTGAATATCACTTTCCGACATCTGTAGACAATATTGTGTTTTTAGTACAGCTATAAATTTATAACGAAACAATCTAGGCATCGGTAGCAAAAATACCAAAAAATTGTTAATGAAAATATGTACAAGGATCTAAACCAAGAACCAATACCGTTTGTTTGATTTCATCTTGATAGGCCACTATTAAAGTCTGCAAGCGACGGACTTCTGCTTCAGCGCAACTGTACGGTCGGCTGAAATTTGATTGGCTGGCCGTGTCACTGTTGTTGTCCAGGTGTGGCGGGGTTCCCTTGCTAACGCCTCCAGAGGATTTGATTCGGGGAAGTTCAGGCACTTGAGGATTTTGCACAACCTGTTCCTTCAGCCAAGTCACTTCTTGGTTTAGTTCGTTGTTGCGCAGTTCCAGTGTTGCCACCTGAAGCGATAAAAACTTGCTGATTATCAGTGGCTTATGCGTAAGTAGCAATAATAGAGAATAGAAATAATACATAATAGAATAGAATAGAATAATAAATAGAATAAATTCTCCTAATTTGAGTGAACTTCGATTTGTACATGTTGTAGAGACTAACAACAATAAAAATGCACAGACTAAATCAAAAAGCAAGCTGATAAAAACCTCACAGTAGTTATGGTCTGATTTTTCATTATTACTGCAATAAAGTCATATATGTATATACATCGCTGAATGTCGTTCTATTTTTATACCAGTGTGCACGACATTATTTGGTGACCCTGTCGTCGACCACCATGCTAGCCCCATATTTTCTTTACCTTCTGATCCGTATCTTTCTGATACTTCAGCCTCAGCATTCCAAAGACAGTTTTCCCACCAACGGCGACGAACAAATTCCTGCATGGTACAACGCCGCGTTTTTTGCTGCTTCCATTCTCGTGTCACAACCCCCATGTAAAACTTTGTTTGTCCACTCCAAACTATCAATCAAAAACGGTACGTCTCCCTTTTTCATTTGCTGGACGATTCCCAAAACTAACTCTCGTCACGCCACCTACCTACGTCTGTTACTGTTAGTGAGCGGTGACATCGAGCCTAACCCGGGGCCGCCAATGGATGTGGCTGACGCTGCCAACGATGGAGCGAATGGCTCCGTAGCTCGTGTGGCCGTCAAGCCGCCTCCATTTTACCGTCAAAACCCCAGTATTTGGTTTCGACAAATGGAGAGCCAGTTCACGTTAGCCCAAATTACTACAGACAGTACAAAGTATCACCACGTTCTGGCAGCTTTGCCAGAGGACGTGGCCTTGAATTTGCCTGCAGACTTAGGCGCAAACTACGAAGAAGTAAAAAGTGTCATCCTAAGATTGTACACGAAAACGAAAACTGAGCTTATCGAAGAGGCGTTAGGTGAGGTTTCACTGCAAGGTGAAAAACCTAGTTTCTTTTATCGTCGCCTCAGTCGCAAACTGGGCGAAATCGGGCTTCAAGCTGATGATGATTTATTGAAGCACAAACTCTTAAATGCAGTGCCAATACAGGCCAGAGCTGCTTTGGCCGGACACTTGCATTTAAGGGGTGACGATTTTGCTTCATTGGCAGACACTATCTTGCAAATGGTAGACAAGCCCGCAGTTGCCGCAGTTTCACGTAATGCTCATGCGAGCTCATTCCGTGATAAAGTTCAACCAAAAAACACGTCAGCCTACAATAAAATTGACAGCCACCATGCAATTTTTCCATTTGCATCCGGACAAAAACCAAAAATTTGTCGATTTCACATTTACTACGGTCCGAATGCAAGGCGCTGCAAACCCTGGTGTAAATGGCCAGGCCCTAAACCTCAAAACATTGACCCAACCTCAAGAAGTTCCTCACCAGGTCCCATATCGGGAAACCCTCCCCCACTGCAGTAAGTGCGGTACACTGCAGTGCATTATTAACTCTTTCCGCGAAATTGTATAATACCAGTCTAAATATGCTAATCGATACAGGAGCTGACGTTTCATTGCTTCGAAAGTTTGTAATACCAAAATTTTTGATTGAACATTCTGACTGTATTTTAAAAACTGTATCTGGCTCCACTATTACAGTTTATGGGAAAGTGACTTGTGAAATTTCGCTGAAAGCAATCCGCAGATCATTTGTACATACGTTCATAATTGCAGATGTTGATCATAACGTACTTGGTATGGATTTTCTTAGTAATCACAAACTTGTCGCCATAATCGACGCTTAATAGACAGTACTACCGACATTAAAGTTTCCCTTATTGCTTCACGTCTCCCTCAATACTCTAGCGCAGTACTCGATTTCGACAATCACAAGGATTCTCGAATTCGCATACTATGCTCAAAGTTCAAAGACATCTTTTCGCCACTAATTTTTGACGCCCAAACTCCATCAAAACACTCTGTAACCCACAAAATTGTCACCAAGGGGCCTCCAGTTTTCAGCCGTCCAAGACAGCTGAACCCAGAAAAACTAAAAGTTGCAAAAACTTTCTTTGAATCCATGTTGAAAGACGGTATTATTCGGCCTTCATCGAGTGATTGGGCTAGCCTTCTTCACATGGTCCCAAAGAAAAGCCCAAACGATTGGCGACCGTGCGGCGATTATCGATCACTCAATAGAAACACTGTCGCTGACCGATACCCTCTGCCCCATATCCTTCAATTTACGTCAAATTTGAAAGGTTGCAAAATATTTTCGTCACTGGACCTAGTCAAAGCCTACCATCAGATACCAATGGAGCCGGAGGACATTTGCTAGACAGCCATCACCACTCCTTTTGGACTGTACGAATTCGTCAGAATGCCTTTTGGTCTCCGCAATTCTGGCTGTACTTTTCAACGGTTTATTGACCAAGTGCTACGTGGTCTGGACTTCGCGTTCGGATACGTAGACGATGTGCTAATAGCTTCTTCTGATGAGACAGAGCACCTTGAACACTTAGAAACTTTATTTGAAAGACTACGTAAATTCGGCATCAAAATCAATTTCACAAAGTGCGAATTTTGTCACAAAGAGTTGGATTTTCTTGGTTATCGCATTTCAGCCGACGGTATACGGCCTAAACCTGATAAAATTAAAAGTCTGCTGGATGTGCCTTCGCCTAAATGTTACAGTGACCTTCGGCGTCTAATAGGCATGTTTAGTTTTTATCGTCAACACGTACCAAATTTTGCGAAAACAGCCTCATCTTTGCATGACTTATTACGCGAATCGCAACCTACAGCAAATGCAAAACCCGAGTTTAATTGGCTTGACATTCACGAAACAGCTTTTCAACAGCTGAAGTCAAAGATAGGCGAATCTGCTTTGCTATACTATCCCTCTGCTGACGATCAATGTTACACATTAACGACAGACGCTTCTGCTGCAGCTTACGGAGCTGCCCTTCACGTTTCGCGGGGGGACTTTTCCGTACCTCTTGCCTTTTATTCTCGCCAATTTTCGCAAACTCAGCGCAAATGGTCAACCTTCGAGCGTGAGCTTTACGCCCTCTACGACTCTGCGCGAAAGTTTCAACACCTGCTTGAAGGACGTCACGTAATTGCTTTTACAGACCATAAACCACTGGTAAGCGCTTTCAACAAAAAGACAAGTATCGATCCCAAACAGCATCGTCAACTATCCTTCTTATCGGAGTATATCGACGAAGTTCAGTTTATTGCTGGAAAAGATAATATCGTAGCTGACGCATTGTCCCGAAACGTTTGTGCTGTCAAAGTAGATGTGTTTGACTTATCCCATATTGCAAAAGAGCAACAGACTGCACCAACTAACGAGCTAGAAGGAAGTTACCAGGTGAAAAAGTTTCCGCTAGCCGACGGCAGTCTTATCGTTTGCGATACATCTACGCCATATCCTCGCCCGATACTACCGGAAAACTGCAGAAAAAAAGTGTTCAATGACTTGCACAATCTTGCCCACCCTGGTGGCAAAGCTAGCACGCGGTTGATATTATCTCGATATGTGTGGAAAGACGCTCGACGCGACATCCACAACTGGTGCCGCGAATGCGAATCCTGTCAGAAAGCCAAAGTCATACGCTACCCTAAAACGCCTCTACAGCCATTTCCAATAGGAAATCGTTTCGAGCACGTACACATAGATATTGTCGGTCCCTTACGTACGAACACTACGGTTAACCAATATTTGGCCACTTTTATTGACCGTGAGACTAATTGGGTTGAAGCTGAACCAATACCGTCCATTACAGCTCAAGAAATTGCTCACTCGTTCTTGCGAACGTGGATACAACGATTCGGTGTACCCTTAACAGTGACAACAGATAGAGGACGGCAATTCGAGTCGGAATTATTTAAAGAACTTTCAATGCTAGTGGGATTTACGCGAATACGAACGGCCGCTTATCATCCAAGTGGCAATGGAAAAATAGAAAGATTTCATAGAACTTTAAAGGCCGCGTTAAAAGCAAAGAAACAAGATTGGGTAACCGCAGTACCCATAATTCTATTCGCATATCGCATAACGCCATCCTCCGTTACTGGCGTTAGCCCTTTCGAACTTGTAACTGGAACAACTGCACATATTCCTGCAAGTGTAATTGTCCCTAATTCTGCAACTTTCAACACGGAATTTGTTTCACAATTGTCAAAACATTTACAAGAAATTCAATATCAAAAATGGTCTAAAATTCCCTCCTTAACTCCCGTAGTATATAATACGTCTTCCTTGGCAAACTGTGACTATGTTTGGGTACGAGTAGACCGTGTACGCCGCCCTTTGGAAGCACCGTATACCGGTCCGTTCAAAGTCATCCAACGGTATCCAAAAACATTTCTTCTTCAAGTTGGGGACAAAACTGACGCTGTGAGTATCGAACGTTTGAAACCTGCATTTATACTAAAAATTTCGAAAAGAGCAACAAACAAAGCCTCCAGTAATCAAAACAAAGAGACTAAAGATGTTTCGAATACTGTTAATTCCTCTACAAGCCAAGCTAAACCACACTCTGTCACATTTACTCTGTGAGCTCCGCCATTTTGGGGCCGAAGGTGTGTAGAGACTAACAACAATAAAAATGCACAGACTAAATCAAAAAGCAAGCTGATAAAAACCTCACAGTAGTTATGGTCTGATTTTTCATTATTACTGCAATAAAGTCATATATGTATATACATCGCTGAATGTCGTTCTATT
>JASANF010002606.1:0-78254 GCA_030248245.1 Trissonchulus sp. WLG1_4 | reverse complement strand
TAATCTTAGCTGAAATATCGACTGCTGACTGAACGGCTGAAATGATTCGGGGGTGTGCAAACAATTGGTCAGGGATTGCTAAAGTTCTCGACTGACAAGGACGCTGAAAACCTCGCACCAATGTATTATGCACGCCATAAATGGGTCAATTTAGGTCGCAGTTTCTTGTACGAGTTAAGCTCTTGCTTTTAAATTATGGACTCTTAGATTATGGATTTTGTTCCTACTTTAGCTTACACACATCTAACACAATATGCTTAATTCAAATATGATCGAATGAAGTAAGATACTTACACAGTACATATTATACATAAATTTTGATCAAACGATAAGTTAAGGATTTGGATAAGGTCTGCAGTTATTTCACAGAACCTTTTTATCAAGCATATATATATACTTTACAACAATAATAATAATAATATGAAAATACAATTGAAACAAACCCAGAACGGGCTGTAAGTTCGCGCGAATAGGGTGCGGAAAACAGTGTCTGCCCTACGAAGATCATATTCCTATTCTCAACAGGTATACCTAGTCCACCTACTTTAACGAGCTCACAGGAATTGCATATTCTCGTTAATAAAGTCTTGTACCAATGCTTCTACAAGCTCAGCCTACGTATTTTTCCGCTTTAGACAGACAGTAACCTATTCTACCCAAGGAGCCGCCCGACAAGGGCATTTTTCCTTACTAGTCCACTCTCTTTTTCCGCTGTAGTGGAAACGAAGCACAGAGCATAGCTATCACTACATATATATAGCTATGACGGCTTCACTGCCTGAAGCGGACCAATGTAGTAAACCACGGATTCGTAATCAGTATCAGGGACATCAAAATTCATGTTTTGAAAGTTTTACCCCTTGGACACCTGTCGGGGGGGGGGGTATCCTGATGGAGGTGGTGGGGTCGCAGGGGAGTCAACGAGCGTCATAGACAAAAATAGACCTCAGATTCGTGTTCAGGGAGTCAAATTACACCTGTGAACTTTAAAATCCGAATTTTCAAAACTTGACCCCTTGGATCAGTTGTGGGGGGGGGACCCTATGACGGGGCCGTAGGAGAGTTTACGAGAGTCACAGACAAAACTGAACCTCGGATTCATGTTCAGGGGGTCAAATTACCCCAACGGACATCAAAATTTCAAATTCAAAAAATTGAACCATTTTGACCCCCTAGGTGGCACCCTGGGGGCCATGGGTGTCCAGAGTGGGTATAGGCAAAAATAAATCCCAGATTCGTGTTCAGGACACAACACTACCCCTAAAGACAAATTTTTGAGAATAAACTCGAAAAAAATTTTTGACCCCAAAAGTGCAAAAGGGTCCCGAGTCCCCTTTGGGAACACTCTGGGGGAGCAATCGGTGGGGCAATGGGTATTAATATGATATGTTCGCAAGTTCACAATCCATATTACACGAAAAAACCTAAACTATCATGAAAAACAAACAGCAAACCTAATTATTCTACTGTGAAGTTACGTACGCGCATACATGACATACAGCCAACAGGGGGGTACCGTCTAGGGGACTATTCAACATCTGAGCAAGAAAGTGATAATACCAGTGAATGCACAGCATATGGGTTCATATTCGTATACAAAACGATAGGCCTCCAGCTATAACCATGATAGCTCCACTGCCCGTAGCGACCCTACCCCCGTAATACACGTGGCGGGGGGTATGGGCATGCCCTGGGGCTTATAGGCCGAAATTCAAAAAAAGCCCATGTTAGTTTCTATTCCACTACTGTACCACCTCACATGCAAAAGATCATGACTGGCCGTTTTGCGCAACTTCTTAAAAAGTGTTCTAAACTTTTTCGTACTTGGTCATTTTTTGAACCCCAAAAAAGGGGTTTCCCCCCTCCCAGCACAGCCTCTCACGGAAACACCCAAACAAAACCATTTTTTCCGTGTCTATTGCAGGCTATACGAAATGTGAAAAACCAAAAAAAGGTGTCGCTCCGATGAACTACCGGCGAGAAAAGTTCTGGGAAAAAACAAGAGCGAAAGTCCGTGAATTTTGGGGGGTCCCAGGGGGTATCTCAGAAAATACTTGACCGATCCGGCTGAAATTTTGCCAGCACTTAGGTTTTGCCAAAGGGTGTACACGCGCAAAATTTCGTGTAAAAAGCTCTTCTATATTTTGAGCTACAAAAAGTTCAAATTCTCAAAATCCGCAATAGTGCTAAATTTTCCTATTCTAGGGTTGGGCGCTATCGCGCCAACCCTGATATACACTATATATATACATAATTACACAAAAGTATATATTAAATATAGTATCTCATCTATTATATTTAATTTAAAAAATTAATTCGTAATTAATATAGAAAATTTAGCCAAACCTTGCCAGTAACATCAATTTTGGCATAATTACGAAACTGCTCATAAGCAGAGGAGAGTGAGGCAAAATCAGGTGGGTTATCTTTGTAAATATTTCGAGGATGCATCAGATGATTAAAAGACATGAAATCAAGATCTAAAAAATATATATATAATCTCAGTGATTAGCTCGTCACTTTCAACAGTGGCGCATTTAGGGGGGGGGTGGGTGTGCTGCAGCTAGCGATCGACCGGAGGCTCCGGCTCCGGCCGGATTTGAGCCTCCGGCTCCGGCTCCGGCTCCGGCAAAAAAAGTGCCGGAGCCGGAGAATTTTCATTGTTCAAACTTTAACAAAAAGTTCAATTTTTGAGAAAAAATCATAAGGTTAACGAAGCGGTTAGTCGGTTACAGTACTTATATTACTGCCAGTTGTAATGGAGGTGAGTACCCCTCTCTAGCATTATATATGTATTTTTACGTCTCCAATTGAATAAACTCGGCCTAAAAATCAAAAGTTTTTTTCACACTTTACTAGGGGTTGTCGCCCCCAGACGCCTATTGGCTTGTAACTACGTGACTTAGTGATTTGAACTTGACCTTTAGCTCCGGTGTTTTCGGCCGGTCAATTAGCTCCGGTGTTTTCGGCCGGTCAAATTCAGTGCAATGTTTGCATGTGCTGTTATTTAGCAAAATTTTGTGTTAAAATAGCAATAACGTTCAGTTTTACCCATTACAAGAAATCGAAAAGTCATTCCCTTCCAAAGTTTTTTCCTGGCTACGCGACTGCTGATATACGTCTAAATTACAGCGGTCGGGGGGGGGGGGTAATCACCGGAAGGTAGAGACATTTAGGGCATTGTATCTTCTACAAAGTGCAATCTTTTCCAAATTTGTCTATTTTTTGGGGGTATATACGCTTCTTGACAACTTTGCAAGGTTTCACTAAAAGCAGGGGTGTTGCGGCCCTTTTAAGAAAAAATAGGAAATAAAATAGGAATTTCCCAGAGAAAAATAGGAAAAAAATAGAATAGAAAATAGAATTTTTGAGCAAAAAATAGGAAAAAATAGGAATTTTTGACGGACCTTGTACTGAAAAATTGACCTATGTAACAATAAACTGTGGTTGTTACGTGTCAGTACCAGATGCTCACGGCTTTGAGCGGCTCACGGCTTTGAGCAAAATTCGAGATTTCTTATTTGTAGAGCAACTTTGGTCAATTGAAGACGTATCAGAAATTATTTCGACCGAGCGATAAAAACCAAAGGGGGGACCCTTGTTGACAATTTCTTCAGGTTCGGCCAAAAGGGGGGGTTGCGACCCCCCTGGCTACGCCCTTGTATGCATATGCTGTCGTGAAAGATAAACGCAACGAAAGCAGCCATTATAGTAGGCGGGGGAAAAAAACAGCATTTTCATATTTCGTCATGTAGCTCATACGTTTGCTCTAAACACTGGGACCGATTTCATTTCGCTATATATATCTTACCGTTTTTGACGGTAAGATCGTGACGGCCATATTTTAATTTTATTCGGTAATTTGGCGTTTAAACAAGAGAAATTATCACGTTATAATTAAAAACATACAAAAAACTGGCAATAGTAGCAGAGAATACTACTTTCCGCTGCAAAGGGACCTCAAAATGACAAAGTCCGACTATTAGGCCCGTATTCCAGAATTCGATCAAGAAAGTGTCAGTTTGCGCATTTGTGTTAATAATAAACGTCTCTGTGCACTACCATGAGTCTTTTGGGGTAGCTACTAGGTTTTTCGACATCACCAGACCATTTTCAAAAAGTGGGTTTTGTCCCCCACATATATAGTTTTTTTTACCCTGTCTAATTTCGGTCATGCCCCCCCTCGTACGAAAGAAGGCGGGATCTGCCATCTGCCATGAATAGAGGAAGGGTAATCCTCTGTAAGTAAAAGTGCTTTAACATTTGAACTCGCATCTCTCAGTGCAGAGAAATGAGACTCCAAAATTCACCTCCCTTGGAGCCATGTCGGGTCAAAAATGGGGGGTCCAATTTTTGACTCATAAAAAATACCAGCGAAACCCCTTTGGATACCGCTTAATGCTTATATACATTTGCCTACAGGGACTGTTCTATCCGCTGGCAAATTTTTAGACCTGTACCACGTACTCAAGTTCCGGAACTGGGGTGGGTTTTTTCCCCCAAAAATGGGGTGGTTTTTTTCTCCCGCCTGCTAAAGAGTTGCAGGGGTCTGGGGGCGACCAGAAGAAAAGTTGGAGAAATTTTTGATTTTTAGGCCAAATTTTGTCAGTTGGAGACCTATCGGAAATATTTTTCAGCCGACCATAAAAAACCGAAAGGGGACCCTTCAGAGTGGTGAGCTGAATTTGAGCAAAATTTCAATTTTGGTGAGCAAAATTTCAAAATCGTACGCATTTGCCCGTATTTTGCCCAAAAAAACCCTGCGGGGACACCTCTACACACTGGACTTCCTAAGTTTCACTTTAGTATGTTTCCAAGAACGAGTCAAAAAAATTCTTGTCTCTGTTCGCAAAAACTTGTTTCTACGTTAGTTTGGGGTCCTAAATCTAGGAATCCCACAGAGAAGAGTAAACTATATCTAGCGCGTAAAAGGGTTTGTATACTTTATCGAAATGGAGATATCGATATTGGTGTTGTCATTTAATGTGGAATTTAATTTCCAGAACAAGAATATCTATTATCTATGTAAATAAAAGTGACCTGGATTGGAAATTTCGACCCACAAGCAGCACTGTGGTGTCATCGACGACAGCCTCAAGTAATTGCAAGTTATTGGGTAACCTGAATTTGTGATAAACGCAACGGCAGTTTCGGAAATTTGCCTTAAAATGGATGCATCTTAATGAAATTTTGAAAAAATAGGAAAAAATAGGAATTTTTCTCAAAAAATAGGAAAAAATAGGAGGGGATCGAAAAAATAGGAAAAAATAGGAAAAATAGGAGCCGCAACACCCCTGCTAAAAGGGAGAGGTTCAGACGGACAACCTGAGCAACCCCCTCCCTCTGACTCTTGACTACGCCCTTGGCACCGCAGTCAAAATGCCATACTGGTCAATTAGACCAAATTTTTAACTTTTTTATCAATGTTGATGAAAATTTCTTGTGAGATCAGATCACCCAAAACCGGGACCAGTCAGTAGATAATTACTGGTCGTATGAGTGTATATATAAACATAAAGACATATGTATACTGGCGTGACTGTTGAAAAATTAAAGAATGCTGTTTCGAAAAAAATCGAAAATTTTTTCACAATTGTCAACAATTGAAATTTGTTTGAAAAACACTGCCTCCGGCTCCGGCTCCGGCATTTTATATCCGGCTCCGGCTCCGGCTCCGGCAAAATTTTACCTCCGGTCGTTCGCTAGCTGCAGCCCCCTCCCGCTTTGCGGTCTGAGCCGGTGAGCCCCCTTTTTGCGGTCTGAGCCGGTGAGCCCCCTTTTTGCGGTCTGAGCACACCCTTAGAGGGTCGCATCCCCTCTTTGAGACGTTGCTCTGCACCCCCGTCCCGGTCATCGGAGGCCTCGCGTTGCTCCGCACCCCCCCCCCCCCCCTTTGCGATATCCTGGATCAGCGTTATTTTTTTGAAAATCGGCACTGCGTAAATACTGCGTATTTTTATTTTTGACTGCATATTTTTAGAAACGATTGCGTATTTTTCTAACACTAGTAAATAAATGGTTAAAAACATAGCCAACGCCTTTAAACGGCGTGTCAAGTAATATACAGTGAACATAACATTTATTGCAGTAAACGTAAAAAAGCTAGTTTTGGTCAGAAAGTAACACATGGTCATGTCCAGTTGACAGTTTTTTCAAGCAATTTGCACAAAATCCGATCTGTATCTTTGTTTAATGTGAGCAAATCTATTAGTTTGAAAACTTTTAGGACACTGAACTATGCCGAATGTGCCATTTCCGTAGTTTCAGACTGGGAGAACTACTTTTAGATTCTTCAAAATTATGTTCGGTTCCATACGATATCGATATATACAAATACATACATATAAATACATACATACATACACTTGCTTACGTTTTAATGAAAGACAATTATAGCAAGAAACACAAAGCAATAAAGTTGGAGAGGTCTGGGGGCGGCAGCCCCCAGTACAAAAATTGGAAATTATTCAATTTTCAGGCCCAATTGGAGACGCATCGGAAAACTTTTCCGACTAACTTTGATTTACTGCAGCCTGGTGGGCACATGAAGACTGCGTAAATTGTGCGTATTTTTATTTTTGACTGCGTAAATTAAAGGTCCATTGCGTAAATACGCAGTATTTTACGCAAAAAAATAACCATGTCCTGGATAGTTAGTAAAGTGGGCCGTGGATAAGTGGATAAGATATACGCCAATACAGTGCTGGCATTTTTTGGATTTTAAAAGTGGGGGGGCTTCACCCCCCCCCCCCCACTGGGCTGGCATATTTTTAGTGGGGTGGGCTGGGGGGGGGCGCCCCCCCATTTGGTCCGGAGCCCCACCCATTTTGAGCCCCCCCCACCCCCATTTCAGATGGGGTGCCCCCCATAGCCCAAAATTTTTTCCAGAAGGATGTTTTAGCGACTGTTTAGCTGTAGCGATGTCGTGTTCGTCAGGTTTTTTGGTCCTTTTTTGCTAAATTTAGTATTAGTGTAGCTGTAATAACGTATGAAATCGTAACATTTAATGTACAATAACCACCTTTTCGTGTAAAAATAGTGTTTTATCGTGAATTTGGTGCGTCCCCCCATAAAATTTTGCCTAAAAATACGCCAGCTGGGAGGGGGGGCGTACGAAAGTGGGGGGGCACTAACCGTATTTGATATGTGTAAAAGTGCGCTTATCCGCAATTTCAAATGTCAAAAACGACATAGATTCGCATATTTTATTCGAAAACAATGCTAGTTTTTGACCAGAGAAGCATAGATAGTGACAGTAGGAGTCGAAACAGTGAAAACTTTACAACCGACAGCCGGCGAGCTTCTGGAAGCTAGCAAATCAAGAAATTTTGCGAAGTTTATATTTTAACATTACAGACCACGAATTCACTAAAATATCATTTTTGCACCGATAAAACATCTAGAACGACACACAACACGGTGTATATAAAGCAAATAAACTGTACACAATGCACCCATGTGCACCCACCCATGCACTGTGTTGTCATGTACTAGAAACCCACACAGTCGCAGGGGTCTGGGGGCGGCAGCCCCCAGAAAAAAATTGCAGAAAATTTGGATTTTTCGGCTGAATTTAGTCAACTGGAGCAGGGTTTTTTTGTGTAAAATAGGGTGTATTTACACATCGGCCGCCTAATTTACACAGCAAAAAATGAAAATACACACTGATTTACACAACCCCATTTTGCCCCAAAAGTTGATGAAACGGCCTATTTTGGTTGTAAAAATTACAAAAATTCGCGAAGTGGCGATTTGTGCCTGTGACCTCTTTGTCCTAACAAAATTAAGTCTAATTTTTGACCCCAAAACAAAAAAATTTTCAGTTTCTGCTCTTAAACGGCTTATGATTTTTTTATTTTAGCATCCGTTTTTATATATGCACTTGAAAGTTGACATTGAAAAATCAGCCACGCTGAGCCACGATTTCTTGTCCTACGTCAAACTACTGTAAAAGTTTTATATACACCCGGATTTGAAATAAAATGAGTAGGATCTGGCTGATAGAACAACTTTCCATCTGTGTAAACCATGCGTGTACACGGGGTCTCGGCCTGAGTGTTGGGGCTTGTTTCAGATTTTTCGAAATTTTAGGGGGACTTGCCCTGGCGTGTCGGATACTTGAACTGACAAAAACGCAAAAATTTTCAATTATCTCATTTTTTATTTTCGTATGTAGTTCGAGTCTCAAAGTATTACTAAATATTACTTTTCACGTGAAAAATCGGTCAATTTTTATCTAAAAAATGCTAAAATACTCACTTTTAAAAATTTACACAACATACCCTTAATTTACACAGCAAATTCTTACTTTACACAACATTTACACAGTGCCGATTTTGAAAAAAACCCTGAACTGGAGACGTATCAGAATTTTTTTTGAAAGGAAATTGAAACAAAGAGGGAACGTCCCATCAGGCAATGCATTTTAAGGGAATAGCTAAAGTGGGGGGAGGTACAAAAAAGTGGAGGGGGGCGACGAAAAGTGGGGGACGGGACGGGGCACCGAAAAGTGTGGCCCCTCCCTGCCCCCCCCCCCCGGTAAAAAAATGCCGGAACAGTGGCGTAGCGAGGGTAGACCAGCAACTCGCAACTGTTTCGAATTTGAAAGTTTTGGGTTAAATACATTAAACAACCCCCCCCCCCAAATTTGAAAGTTTGGGTTAAATACAGTTGTGGGCAGGGGGAATAGTGGACCTGTTTTTTTTTAGTAGAGCGCCTTGTGGGAAGCATTTTTGCTTCAAGAACACCTACATATGTCATTTTCTGGATTTTCAGAGATACGACCCCCCGCAATCTGAACCCTCAGGGAGGAACGTTTTCATATTTTTCAGAACCCCGCGTTTTTTCCATTCTAAACGTGTTCAAAACTTCAAATAGTCAGAATCTTTACAATTATTTAGAATGAAAACAAAGGCACTATGAACTTTGACCCCCCATTTTTGACTCGAGATGGCTCCAAGGGAGGTGAATTTTGGAGTCTCATTTCTCAGCACTAAGAGATGCGAGTTCAAATGGAAAAACACTTTTACAGAGGACTACCCTTCCTCTATTGATGACCGCAGTGGCAGGTCCCTCCTTCTTTCGTACGAGGGGGGGCACGACCGAAATTAGACGGGGTAAAAAAAACCCATGTGGGGGAAAAAAACCCACTTTTTGAAAATGGTCTGGTGATGTCGAAAAACCTAGTAGCTACCCCCAAAGACTCATGGTAGTGCAAAAAGACGTTTATTATTAGCACAAATGCGCAAACTGACACTTTCTTGATCGAATTCTGGAATACTGGCCTAACAGTCGGACTTTGTCATTTTGAGGTCCTTTTGGGGTGGAAAGTAGTATTTTCTGGTACTATTGCCACTTTGCCAGTTTTTGTATGTTTTTAATTTTAACCTATTAATTTCTCTTGTTTAATAACCGAATGAAAGTAAAATATGCCCGTCACGACCAGTCACACCCACTCACGGTACCCCCCACAGAGGGTCGATGGCGTAAAAAGTAGCCATAAAGTGCCTCTCACGGAAACACCCAAACAAAACCATTTTTCCGTGTCTATTGCAGGCTATACGAAATGTGAAAAACCAAAAAAGGTGTCGCTCCGATGAACTACCGGCGAGAAAAGTTCTGGGAAAAAACAAGAACGAAAGTCCGTGAATTTTGGGGGGTCCCAGGGGGTATCTCAGAAAATACTTGACCGATCCGGCTGAAATTTTGCCAGCACTTAGGTTTTGCCAAGGGGTGTACACGCGCAAAATTTCGTGTAAAAAGCTCTTCTATATTTTGAGCTACAAAAAGTTCAAATTCTCAAAATCCGCAATAGTGCTAAATTTTCCTATTCTAGGGTTGGGCGCTATCGCGCCAACCCTGATATACGGTCAGACTGAAGCGGGGGGGGGGGGAAAAATTATTTTCGATTCCAATTCGCTTCCTACCCCATCTTTTAATAAAAATATGAAACCCCCATCGTCAGCCATGCCCCCAATCTGATCTCCAGCCCCCAAAATAGCTGTCGCCCCTTTTAATAAAAATCTGAAGTGAAACTATTGGTGTTAAAACCCTTAGGGGTCGAATAAGTCGGAAAAACGGCATTTTTTCGACTAATGATCCGGAGTCCCCCTATATCCCCCAAACCTAGGGGGGGTCAAAATTGAACGCTCTTTCGAATAGGCTAGGTTAGAAGTTTGTAGGATGCAAGCTTTAGCTGGAAATCAAACTTTGTCAAAAAATTAAACTTTACATGAAATTTTTCGCGCAAAACTGGATTTAGGCAAAAATACTGAATCAAATTAAAACCTGTCGCTACCATTGGAAGAGCAACTTCTAAGCTACTAAATGCTGAAAAAATTTTGTAAATCGGTTCAGGCTTTGAAAAGTTACAAAACTTTTTCTGAAGCTACCCGAGCCAGGCTGATTGAAGCGTTACAGTGCAAATTTCGATCCATAGCTGGGAATTTTTTTTAAAATATGGAGCTGATAGGTGTACTTTAGTGCAGCAAATTTATTTTTGATGCTTATTAGCAGGTTTTCCCATAAAATTAGGCCTCAGGCTTAGGCTTAGGCTTAGTGCTTAGGCTTAGTGCTTAGTGCTTAGGTTAAGCTTAGGCTTAGTGCTTAGGCTGAGGCTTAGTGCTTAGGTTAGGCTTAGGCTTAGTGCTTAGGCTGAGGCTTAGTGCTTAGGTTAGGCTTAGGCTTAGTGCTTAGGCTGAGGCTTAGTGCTTATGCTCAGGCTTAGTAGGTGGGTCAGAAAAGGCTTAGTCTTAGTTGTTTGCATCAAATCAAAGGACACTTGCTACTGTGGAATCATAAATAAAGCTGCACTTTTAAACCGAAACTGACTGTCAGTCCCAGCTTGCTGCTGAGCATCAGTGACGTTTGTAAATCGTATTTATGGTATTCGCTTTCAGTTAAAATCGCTACTTATGCCTAATGATGCTTAATTTTATATGAAAATGTAATTAATTTATTGTATATGCGAAAAGAATGTAAAAATTTTGATATGCAAGCTCAATTTAACTATGTATATTTCGCCTCTTTTCAGTTGGCAAAATTACTATTTTTAGTATAAATGAGCTAAATATGTTGCTAAGAGAGCTGTATTAAATATATTATTATGTGTTATTTTATGACAATCAAACTTCAGGCTGATATTACGACTGAATTGGTCATAATTTTCGACGATTAGCCCTAATATGTCGAAAAACGATAATTTTTGACAAAAATTGAATTTTTTCGTATAGGTATAAATCAACGTTTTTTCGCTTGGAAAGTGCTAAAAATGAACTCAGTGTATGCGAAAACCTATAAAAACGTGTTTTCACGGTGAAAAAATGTCAGTTTGAATTTCTCCCCCCCCCGCCTCAGTTGCGCCCTGATATACACTATATATACATAATTACACAAAAGTATATATTAAATATAGTATCTCATCTATTATATTTAATTTAAAAAATTAATTCGTAATTAATATAGAAAATTTAGCCAAACCTTGCTAGTAACATCAATTTTGGCATAATTACGAAACTGCTCATAAGCAGAGGAGAGTGAGGCAAAATCAGGTGGGTTATCTTTGTAAATATTTCGAGGATGCATCAGATGATTAAAAGACATGAAATCAAGATCTAAAATATATATATATAATCTCAGTGATTAGCTCGTCACTTTCAACAGTGGCGCATTTAGGGGGGGGGGGTGGGTGTGCTGCAGCTAGCGATCGACCGGAGGCTCCGGCTCCGGCCGGATTTGAGCCTCCGGCTCCGGCTCCGGCAAAAAAAGTGCCGGAGCCGGAGAATTTTCATTGTTCAAACTTTACCAAAAAGTTCAATTTTTGAGAAAAAATCAACGAAGTTAACGAAGCGGTTAGTCGGTTACAGTACTTATATTACTGCCAGTTGTAATGGAGGTGAGTACCCCTCTCTAGCATTATGTATTTTTACGTCTCCAATTGAATAAACTCGGCCTAAAAATCAAAAAAATCGCGATTTTAGTGTTTCTCAATATATCTATCATATCCATGAAAAATGACATTTTGAGACCGCTCGATTACGTTGAGGCGAGCAAAATGAGCTATTGGTTGTGCAACAGCTAGTTACTTGTGAAGAGAAATCGCAAGCCGAAATTCCACTCACGTTTGGTCTACAGCGAATGCTAATTTGTCTCAATCAATTTCATTTTTTGTGCTCAGGCATACTTTTACACCAGGGGTCGTATTCTCAAAATTACCTGCAGGTAAAGTTAGGCTAACTTTACCCACAGGTAAAGTGAAGGTAAAGTCGTATTCTCAAACAATGCTTAAAGCCAATGTGATAGCTACAAAGGTTACCCTTAGGATTCGGTCTTGAAAAGTGCTTTATCTTGTTTCGCAGCAAAAGTTAGTGTATTGTGTCAATTTTTAACCTCAACCGTCGACGTTAACCTTGTTTTCAATTTTAACTTTACCCACAGAATTAACTTTACCTTCACCTTACCTGTGGATAAAGTTAGCCTGACTTTACCTGCAGGTAATTTTGAGAATACGGCCCCAGCTTGCCATTGTGCATCTAAAATTGGCCCCAGACTGCTGTTTTTCGAAAGTCACATTTAAGGAGCGCCACCTTAAAAAAAAGGTAAAAATTCAAATCCTTCAAATTACCGTCCCGTTAGTTTGACGTGCGGGTGCGTCTGCTGCAAAATTTTGGATCAAGTGCAGTTGGGGGGGGGGGGGGAAATAGTGGACCTATTTTTTGGTGCAGAGCACCTTGAGGGAAGCATTTTTTGTAATAGAACCCCTATCCACAAATTTGGATTTTCTGAGCTATGACCCCTTGAAAATTGCATTTTCAGTGTTTTCGGAAGTGAACGTAGGCCAAAGTTCGAAAAATGGCTATAATCTTTATTTTTGGATAGTTTTGAGTGCGTTATGATGTTTTAAGGCATCGTCTAGGCTTAGTTGGCAGGATTCTCTAGGCTAAGCTGGCAGGATTTTTTCTTAAAATTTCGATATTTTGGCCCGTATTCACATACTAACACTAACACTAACCCTAACACTAACACTAAGTTAAGTGTTAGTGTTTTTGGAGCACTAATTTGTATTCACAACCTAAACACTTAAAAAGTTAGTGAAACACTAAAGTTAGGGTTTCGTTAGTGTTTGGTTTTTCGATGTTTCTAACGGTCCTAGACGTTAATTAAAAAGCTCTATGGTGTGTACAGGCTAGCAGGGAAGTAAATTCCTGGCGATAATGCAAATATACGAGCTTTTGCCGCTTTTTTGATGTCTGAATAGCCAAAAATCAGAAACTGCTACTGATTTCTTGCCCGCAATGCCCTACTTCACAGAAATATAACAGGCTGGCGTGGAAATGCTTTCCCCCGCGACGATTATGTAAAGCCTAAGCCTGAGCCTAAGCCTAAGCCTAAGCCTAAGCCCTAAGCCTAAGCCTAAACCCAAGCCTAAATTAAGGCCAAGTTTGAGTTTGGTCAAAAATTGGACGTTTCTGGCGAATTCAGGCTAACTTTACCCACAGGTAAGGTGAAGGTAAAGTTAATTCTGTGGGTAAAGTTAAAATTGAAAACAAGGTTAACGTCGACGGTTGAGGTTAAAAATTGACACAATACACTAACTTTAGCTGCGAAACAAGATAAAGCACTTTTCAAGACCGAATCCTAAGGGTAACCTTAGTAGCTATCACATTGGCTTTAAGCATTGTTTGAGAATACGACTTTACCTTCACTTTACCTGTGGGTAAAGTTAGCCTAACTTTACCTGCAGGTAATTTTGAGAATACGACCCCTGGTGTAAAAGTAATGCCTGAGCACAAAAAATGAAATTGATTGAGACAAATTAGCATTCGCTGTAGACCAAACGTGAGTGGAATTTCGGCTTGCGATTTCTCTTCACAAGTAACTAGCTGTTGCACAACCAATAGCTCATTTTGCTCGCCTCAACGTAATCGAGCGGTCGCAAAATGTCATTTTTCATGGATATGATTGATATATTGAGAAACACTAAATTCGCGATTTTCGAAAAACGTAAATTTGACTAAATTTTTTAAATACTATTGATTTGCTCAAAATCAAATTTTGCGACCGCTTGAAGACAACAAGGTGCATTTATGTGCCAAATTTTAACTTGTTTTGTTGAGCCAGTTTTTTAAAGTCGCAAGCCGAAAATTTGCGTTTGTATTCACACGCACTATATTTCTGTCTCATGCAAAAAATATTGCAATATTTCACAAGAAAATTACACTACACTCAATAAAACAACGAATATTTTTAAGTATGTTGCAGTAAAACACAGCTGCTAGTGTTTTTCAGCCTTTCAAATTCATTACATACACTGTAACGTGTAACTGTACGTGTAAATGCACTGGCTTGTGAAGGCGTTTCCGTAAAAATCTATTTTTCTTGCTGAAATTAGGGCCCGTATTCACATACTAACACTAACACTTAAAATTAGTGTAAACCCTAACTTTAAGTGCTTCGTAGCAGTAAATTTAGTGCTACGAAGCACTTAAAGTTAGTGTTAACACTAACTTTAAGTGTTAGTGTTAGTAAGTTCGCATACTCGAATCACCGCTAATGCTACTGGGCCCCGGGTTTATGGAGGGCAAACGTGTTTTCTGAAGCTCACTAACAATTTGTTACGTTTTGGCACTTGGAACGTGCGTACTCTGCGGCAAACGGGTAAACCTGAACTAGTCATTGATGCCCTCTCTTGGTATAGAATGGACATTGTTTGCCTGCAAGAAACCAGGCTTTTAGACTGTGCTACTTCTCAAATAATAGCGCCAAGCTCTGAGGAGCAATATAAACTTTTTCATAGCCAGGGTAATGCTGGACACTCTGGTGTCGCAATCGCGGTGCGTAGTAATATAGCATCTTGTGTCACTGACTGGCAAGCTGTTAGCGACCGCCTTATTTATCTCAAAATAGACGCTTCGCTAGTACCTCTAGTCATTGTCTCAGCCTATGCTCCAACGAATAATGCCAATTTAGCCGATAAACATCAATTCTACAACGAACTAGAGCAGCTATTGAATCGTTTTGGCCGAAATACTTTCTTGCTGGTGGGTATGGACGCTAATGCTAGAACTGGTCCATCCAGAATACACTGTGAGCGTACACTTGGACCCTTTGGCCTCGGTGAGCGCGGCGAAAATGGTGATATGCTTGTAGATCTTGCTTTACGAAATCACCTGACCATAGCTAACACCTTTTTCCGTCACAAACGATGTCAACAGGTGACTTGGCGCTCACCCGACGGACGCACAACTAATCAGATTGATTACATTCTCTCAAGGCAGCGCTGGCGCTCTAGCGTTCATGACACTCGTGCTTTCTGGAAATCGATTGATATGGCCACGTCGGACCACGCTCTTGTAATCGCTATGGGTTAAGCTGCATCTAAAAATAAAGAAGCCATCCAACAATATGCGTAAGCTCGATCTTGACCATATCCAACTTCCGAGTGTAAAAAACGCATTTGTTATCCAGCTACGGAACAGATTCGCCCATCTGAACTCAATCGGCGATGATGGTTTGGATGTTAACCAGTTCTCTGAAAAGCTATCTGAAATGACAATGTCTGCAGCATCCCAAGTGCTGAGGAAATCTCGTCGCCGAAGACACAGATGGATCAGACAAGAAACGCTTAACCTAGTGAAAACCAGACAGCTACTGCCCAGGCATGATCGAAAGAACCGCAAACAGATCGATCGTGCTATCAAAGAAAGCCTAATAGTCGACCAGAACGTTCACTGGCAGGGAATTGCGGAATCCTTGGAACATGCCAATAGAGTCGGGGATTCTCAAAAATTGTACAGGCTAATCAAAGAATCTTGTAACAGACCTTCAGTGCTGAGTGATCAAATCCGAGATACGAATGGTAATACTATATCCGACATCAAGCAGAAACTGCAGAGATGGGCTCAACATTTCTCTTCTATTCTGAATAGCCCTCCACCAACAACATCCGACGCTGTCGCATTGAGCACCCCTTGCAGTCCAGTACTCGAGTCAACAATAAATCTACAGCCCCCTAGTCGTGAAGAAATTCATACTACGATTATGAAACTGAGAAACCATACAGCAGCCGGACACGACGGGGTTCCTCCGGAGCTACTTAAAGCTGGAGTCTCGGAGATCGTCACTCCGCTTCATAGGCTACTTAAAACTGTATGGTTCACTGAGCAACCACCAAAATCGTGGAGTCAGTCGCTACTGCTGCCACTACACAAAAAAGGCTCAAAATCTGCATGTGGTAACTATCGAGGAATCTGCTTGCTTGAGCTGTCCCTGAAAGTGTTTGAAGCCATTCTGCTGTCTCGCTTCAAAGAGTACCGTGAAGCACGAATTCGAGAAAATCAAGCTGGTTTTAGACCAGGAAGAGGCTGCCTCGATCAAGTCTTTAGTCTGCGGCAGTTAATAGAGCACCGAACGGAATTTTGTCGTCCGTCTATATTCTGTTTCATCGACTTTAAATCAGCCTTTGACTCAATTCATCGAGATTCCCTGTGGGTCTTGCTTAAATCAGACGGTTTACCGGAAAAAATAGTCAACCTTTTCAAAAACCTATACAACAACACCAGCTGCAAAATTCGAGCTTACGGAAACACTTCCGATGCCTTTAATCTGTCCTCTGGAGTCAGACAAGGCGCAATCTCGTCACCTGTTCTGTTCAATTACACGGTAGACTGGATCTTGAGCAGAGCCGTCGAAACATGTGACGCGAGCGGTTTAAGTATCGGATTCGCATGCGGCGATACCAGACTAACCGACCTAGCTTATGCAGACGATGTGGTGCTTTTCGCAGAATCAGGATCCAACATGCAATATTTTCTGGACCAAGTGTGCGTCTGCAGCGAGATGCTGGGTCTTCAAATTAATCCAGCTAAAAGCAAAGTACTGAGCTTGAACGTGGCTGCACCCGACCTTATTGTCTATGGGTCACATCGGCTGGAAAACGTGTCAAGCTTTCAGTATCTCGGAAGTCTCGTCAACAATGACGGCAATCTTGGAAATGAAATCTCAGCTAGAATTGGTCGTTCAAAAAGTACCTTTGACCAGCTCTGGAACTGCTTTTTCTCAAGGCAGGAAATCTCTGTAGACACAAAAACTCGAGTCTACAAGGCTGCTGTACAGTCCATCATGCTATATGGCTGCGAGGCATGGCCACTAACAAACACCTTGGTGAAGCGCCTAGAAGCCTGTGATCTATATCATCTACGCAAAATCCTTGGCATACGT
This sequence comes from Trissonchulus sp. WLG1_4, assembly GCA_030248245.1. Classification (NCBI taxonomy): domain Eukaryota; kingdom Metazoa; phylum Nematoda; class Enoplea; order Enoplida; family Ironidae; genus Trissonchulus; species Trissonchulus sp. WLG1_4. Next base: position 61,037 of record JASANF010002606.1, on the reverse strand, counting down.
TGGGAGGCGCACATCACGAACAAACAGGTGCTTGTCGAAAGCAACATGGTGCCCGTAGGGCAGGTTATCCAGAAGCGCCGCTTGACGTGGCTCGGCCACGTGCTGAGAATGCAGCCTAATCGAGTACCAGCCCAGCTTCTCCTTAAACCATACCCAGCTGAATGGAAGCGTCCTAGAGGGGGAGGTCGCATGACGTGGAGAAGACTGGTGCACGCGGACACTCGCTGTTTAACAAACCACATACGCCATCGGAGGGGAAATCCAGCTGACTGGGGGCCAGGCGGGACTCTTTGGCTCGAATACCTCCAAGAGCTCGGTCAAAGCAGACAACAGTGGTCACAGTGTGTGCGGACAATAATGGAGCGGTAGCCATGGGACTTCCTGAGGCATGACCATTAGGCAGGTAGGCAGGCAGTGTTAGTATGTGAATACGGGCCTAGCTCAAAACACAGGAAAACCGCCACTCTTAAGGTGGTACTAACGAATGTGCAGTGGTTTTTAAATTTTTGAAAAAAATTAGTTGATTCAAACTGTATTTTTTGAATATAAAGTCTGTCAAAAGTTGATTCATACGCACAAAGTGGCAAATGAAGTTAGCAGGATCATGTGAAAAATTTATAGGAGCAAGCCAAGCCAACAAGCCAAACTACACAACAGGAGAATGGAAATTTGACAGTTTTGGCCACTTTTCTAAGCGCATGCGCAGCGCATAAACACAAAAATGAACATGAATAAACTTTTGCAAATTTTCTAGACCCAAAATGAAAATTTTTCAAATTGCTTATGTTCTTGCTCAGATATAGAACTCGAAAGTTGAGTGTGAATAGACACTTTTTACTTTGAAACCGTATATTTCATTTAATAATTGACAAATCATAAATTCGTGCGTTTTGAGTCTAGATAATTCACTTTTAAATATTTTTGCCATTTTTCGAATGATTTTGTTATTTGAACTCTTCAAAAAGTGGCCAGATTTGAAAGTGCTCAAAAAAGCCAAATTGGTCTACTTTTAACACGTGTCATACAAATCATCTTTACAGTTGTACAATAAAATTTTACTTAAATGTAGAAGAAAAGTAGCGCTTTCTAACGATATAAAGAATATGCTCTAAAGTTAATTAATTATTGAATACTAGCGTGTTGAAAAACACTGCACATTCGTTAGTACCACCTTAAGGGGGCGCTCCGGGAATCGGGGGTTACATCGAAAATTGGCAAAAAAATTGGCAAATGTCAAACTTTACTGTACATATATGTAGTATGGCACAAAAGAACACTGGAGGCAAAATTTCAAATCACGTGATCATGTCACGTGACTCCCAGAGCACCAAACGTGAGTGAATTTTCGGCAAACGATAACTCTGCTTATACTTTGCGTATAGTCACACTTTATATACCAAAATGTAGCTTATGTGCTTCTCTAGTTGAACATTATTTTGGTTTTTAACATTTATTTCGGGTTTGGATACAAATTGCCATTATGTGTTTTCGAAGTCGAACTCTGAGCAATAAAATTCATATAAAAAAATTTCTAAGCTTTATCTTAAAAAACTAAAAAATCGTTCAACTGCGCAGAGCCTAAGGCTATAATTGTGCAAAGTTTTGTAGAAAAATATCTTACCAGCATTTTATAATCGAATGCCGAAAAATTGGTTTTGTATTCACACAGCCTATATTTGAGTCTGCTGCTTCTGAAAAAGGTTTCTTGTGCGATTTTTTCACACAGAACTCAATAAAATTGTTTTAATTTTTCATTACAACTAATAAAATCTACGTATCGTTTGTTTGGAAAACCTCTAAAAGCGTTGATGCACTGGCTTACTTGCTGAATTTGTGTAAAAGTCGAATAAAATCAGTAATTTGTCCAATTTTTTCCAAATTTTTTGCTGTGGAGATATGCATGTCAAAACATCAGAAATAGTATTTTGGGCAACTTTCCTTCAAGAATGATAGGTCATTTTGGCTGTTTTTAAAAAATACGGCCCAAATCCTTGATTCCCGGAGCGCCCCCTTAAGTGGCACTCCTGAAATGTGGGTTCTGGCTATTATTTTGAAAACGCGCAAAAATAAACATGCATCGTAAGTACAAAAGTTGATCAGAAGTGAATTTCCTTCAATTTGATGTACATATCACATAAAAAAATTTGAACATTTTTGAGCAAATTTCGTCAAGAAAAATAGATTTTCACGGAAATGCCTTCACAAGCCAGTGCATTTACACGTATGTAATGTATTTGAAAGGCTGAAAAACACTAGCAGTAGTGTTTTACTGAAACGTAATTAAAAATTTTTGCTGTTTTATTGAGTGTGGTATAATTTTTTTTGTGAACTAACGCAATAGTTTCTGCATGAGACAGAAATATAGTGCGTGTGAATACAAACGCAAATTTTCGGCTTGCGATTTTAAAAAATTGGCTCAACGAAAAAAGTTAAAATTTGGCACATAAATGCACCTTGTCATCTTCGAGCGGTCGCAAAATTTGATTTTTGGCAAATCGATAGTATCTAAAAAATTTAGCCAAATTTATGTTTTTCAAAAATCGCGATTTTAGTGTTTTTCGATATATCAATCATATTCATCAAAAATGACTTTTTGCGACCGCTCGATCACGTTGAGGCGAGCAAAATGAGCTATTGATTGTGCAACAGCTACTTACTTGCGAAGAGAAATCGCAAGCCGAAATTCCACTCACGTTTGGTCTACAGTGAATGCTAATTTGTATCAATCAACTTCATTTTTTGTATTTAGGCATACTTTTACACCAGCTTGCCATTCTGTATCTAAAATTGGCCCCAAACTGCCGTTTTTTGAAAAGTCACATTTCAGGAGCGCCACCTTAATTTGGTCTTAATTTGGTCTTAAATTTTTAACATTTAAGACTATTTTAAGAGTTCTTAATTTGGTCTAAATTTGGTCTAAATATTTTAAGACTAAATTTAGACCATTTTTAGATTGGGCCAGAAGACCAGAACGTTTTAGACCAAGTTAAGATTATCTTAAAACAGTCTAAAAATATTTTAGACCAATTTTAGTGTTTTAAGATTTAAAGTAAAACTGAAAAATGACTCTTAAAATGGTCTTAAAACTTTTAAGATTGTTTCAGAGTAATTTAAGACTAGTTTTAGAGTGATTTAAGATAATCTAAAATTAGTCTTAAGGCCGTGTTTACATTGAGCTTTTTTTCAGCTGCTCGAGCAGCTGAAAAAAGCTGCAGCTTTTTTTGAGCTGCTCGAGCAGCTGAAAAAAAGCTGAAGCAGCTGGAAAAAAGCGGATAAGTATGGCGGTCACTATAGACTAGCTGCGCCGTTGCCATGACAACGCTGCAGTTTCGGCATTTTTTCAGCTGCTCCAGCATTTTTTCAGCTGCTGTAGCTTTTTTTCAGCTGCTCGAGCAGCTGAAAAAAAGCCGGAAACGGCGAAAAAAGCTGCAGCTTTTTTTCAGCTGCTCGAGCAGCTGGAAAAAAGCTCAATGTAAACACGGCCTAAATCACTCTTAAAACACTCTTAAATGGTTGTTGGCTGAGTTTTGCAGGTTTTTAGACAGTAGCGTACCCAGGATTTCGCGCAGGGGGGGGCTGAACTGATGGTCGACGACCGGGGGGGGGGGGGGGGGGGGTGAAAACGCACACGCACTCCACGGCAGTCTGCAGAAAGTTCAGCTTTTTAAAATTTTTCTACTGATTTCATTGATATTGCAAAAGTTTTATATACGCAACATGTCGTGCAATCATAGTGGTTGCAGGGGTCTGGGGACGGCAGCCCCCAGAAGCTGGAGCTTTTTTAGAATTTTGAAATAAAATTTGCATCGAAAACCCATTTCTAAGCAACAGTTGTCGTGAATTCATATACATATAGTGGTTGCAGGGGTCTGGGTTTGGCAGCGCCCCCCAGAAGCTGGAGTATTTTTAGAATTTTGAAATAATAATTGCATAGAAAAACCAATTCTAAGCAACACTTGTCGTGAAATCATAGTTGTAGCAGCGGTCTGTTCAGAGTCAGATTTTGTTATGTCAAATATTTCAAACTTTTAACCTATTTAGATAAAAAAAGCACGAAAAATCGGCAAATGGGGGGACTAGCAAACCTGAAAAATACGTTGTATACAGGAAAAAATTGAAGAAAAACCATGGGTGACAAGGGCTGTCCTTACACGTTCGTCCTCCACTCCACCCACCACACGGTTTTTAATTAAAAGCCACACAAAATATATAACTAAATACCAATAATAGTTGTCAGCATTACTCATTATTACTACACCATAGCAGATATAAGTCATGTGTATACATTAGAGCAGTAATGAATTAGGGGCGAGATCTCCTCGAAAGAAAATTTTGAAAAATTTTTGAAATTCCAGTGTAATTTTAGTCAATTGGGAACGTGCCGGAAAATTTTTTTTCAGCGGTGTCATAAAACCAAAGAAGACCACAGGAAAAAAAGTGAAAAAGGGGGGGGGCTGAAATCGCGAAGGGGGGGGGCCACAGGAAAATTATTTCTAGAAAAAAACTAGAAAAAAACCAGAAAAAAACTAGAAAAAATTATCTAGTTTTTTTCTGGTTTTTTTCTAGTTTTTTTCTAATTCTTCCTGACGAATATCTAGTTTTTTTCTGTTTTTTTTCTGGTTTTTTTCTAATTTTTTCTAACTTTTTTCTGACTTTTTTCTGGTTTTTTTCTAACTGCCAGTCTCACGATCTAGTTTTTTTCTACTTTTTTTCTGGTTTTTTTCTGACCCTATAGAGAATGTTTTCTAGCTTTTTTCTGGTTTTTTTCTAACTTTTTTCTGGTTTTTTTCTAGTTTTTTTCCAGCTGTTTTCTACGTTTTTTCTGGCTTTTTTCTGGTTTTTTTCTAGTTTTTTTCTGTTTTTTTCTAGGAAATTTTCAGAAAAATCCTGCCATCTTAGCCTAGAGAATCCTGCCAACTAAGCCTAGACGATGCCTTAAAACATCATAACGCACTCAAAACTATCCAAAACGAAAGATTATAGCCATTTTTGGCTTCGAACTTTGGCCTACGTTCACTTCACTTCCAAAAACACTGAAAATGCAATTTTCAAGGGATCATAGCTCAGAAAATCTGAAATTTGCGGATAGGGGTTCGAATCAGCAAAAAACGCTTCCATCAAGGTGCTCTACTCCAAAAAATAGGTTTACTATTTCCCCCCCCCAACTGCACTTGATCCAGTCAGCCTGGCCTGGGTAGCTTTAGAAAAAGTTTTGTAACTATTTATAGCCTGAACCGATTTTCAAATTTTTTTTAGCCATCAGTAGCTTAGAAGTTACTCTTTCTTGAAGTATTTTTGCCTATGCTGAAGATGGGTGGGAAAGACGTAGCAGCTAAAATAATTTTTTCCCCTATTCTTCAGTTTGACCAAGTTGGTTGTATAGCAGGCGGGGAAAAAATCCACCCCATTTTTTGGGGGAAAAACCCACCCCAGTTCCGGAACTTGGGTACGTGGTACAGGTCTAAAAATTTGCCAGCGTATAGTACAGTCCCTGTAGGCAAACGTATATAAGCGGTATCCAAACGGGGTCTCGTCGGTACTTTTTATGAGTCAAAAATTTTGACCTCCCATTTTTGACCCGACATGGCTCCAAGGGAGGTGAATTTTGGAGTCTCATTTCTTAGCACTAAGAGATGCGAGCTCAAATGTAAAAACACTTTTACTGAGGACTAACCTTCCTCTATTCATGACAGCAGTGGCAGGTCCCTCCTTCTTTTGTACGAGGGGGGGCATGACCGAAATTAGACGGGGTAAAAAAAACCCATGTGGGGAAAAAACCCACTTTTTGAAAATGGCCTGGTGATATCGAAAAACCTAGTAGCTACTCCAAAAGACTCATGGTAGTGCAAAAAAACGTTTATTGTTAACACAAATGCGCATACTGACATTTTCTTGGTCGAATTCTGGAATACGGGCCTAATAGTCGGACTTTGTCATTTTGAGGTCCCTTTGGAGCGGAAAGTAGTATTATCTGGTACTATTGCCAGTTTTTTGTATGTTTTTAATTATAACCTGTCAATTTCTTTTGTTTAAACGCCAAATAACCGAATAAAATTAAAATATGCCCGTCACGACCAGTCACACCCACTTACGGTACCCTCCATCAGGGTTTTTTTTTGTGCAAAACCCTGTGCAAATGCACACTTTTTTAAAATTTTGCACACAAAAATTAAAATTTTGCACAATAATGCACACTGCCCGATGGGCCTAGGACATGCTGAAAATGCACTGTTTTTAATGCAAAATCGGAAAAAAATTCTGGGGGCTGCCGCCCCCAGACCCCTGCGTCAACTGACATCACTGGCGGTATCATCAACGGCGGCAGGTTTTTATACTGCTTTTTGGCAAATGGCGCATGATTTGCGTAATTGTTGTTCAAATTGCCCCCTTTGAATTTTATGGCCCGCCAAAAAATTTCCGTTTCGTCTTTCATTAACTATTTTGCCCGAGAAATAAAAATTCTGCATTTTCAGGGGACTGCTGTCCCAGATTTCAGCACAATGACCCAGGTTCCTAAACAAGTGTTGATGAAATACTATGTTTTTCAATGCAAAATTTTTTCAAAATGCTACAAAAGCTGTGGCTTCTGGGGGCTGCCGCCCCAGACCTCCGCCAATTATGGCATACACATTTTTTGCAAGATTAAGTCAAGGAAGGTAGGTCGACTTCTCCTCGCTCAAAAAATTTCTTTGATCAGCATCTGACAGCCATCGTGCTAATGCCAGTGATTCCCAATATTTAGAATTTCAGCACACCAACATAAACATAGCAGCAACCAGCAAGGGCGTACCCAGGGTGGACGGATGGTGGGAATCCCCCGCCCCCAAAATTTTTTCCAAGTTATTTTATCCACAAGGGTCCCGCCTTTGGTTTATATATTATAATATATATGGTCCGGCCGGAAAAATTTTCTGATACGTCTCCAATTGACCAAATTTGGCATAAAAATCAAAATTTTCCCCAATTTTTTTCTGGGGGCTGCCCCCCCCCCAGACCCCTGCGACTCTGTGGCTTACTAGGCCTTGTTATTACATATCTTTCATCAAAGCCTATTGATGTATACACGAGTACATTATGCTGCATTTACATGCCTACACGAGTATATGCTACAGCTACATTTACTTGTGTTATATACACTGTTTGATGTGACGTTTTACTATCTTTTGTTTTTAATTTTTCTATCAGAAAAAATTTCTGCTATATACGTCTCCAGTTGACCGAATTGGGCCTAAAAATTGGAAAAACTCGCCAATTTTTATCGGGAGCTAGCAGCCCCCAGACCCCTATATACACCTTTTTGGTTTAGTAATCTTGCGTTTGAAGGCGTTTTATGCGTGTTAAAATTGCTAAAAAGTGCTTTTTCACCCATTACAAAAAATTGAAAAGTCATTCCCTCCCCGGACTTTTTTTTCTGGGTACGCCACTGATACGTACGACCTCTAGACGTATAAAAACGCGTATATTTGCTTCTATATAGGCGAAGAAAACACATTTACAGTTTGCACAGAGAAATAAAATGTTGCACACTAAAATTAAAATTTTGCACAATTATGCACACAAAATTTTTTGAAAAAAATACCCTGCCCTCCATGGAGGGTCGATGGCGTAAAAAGTAGCCATAAAGGGCAGATTTTGCAGGTATTTGAAGCGTAATAGCAATTTTTTAGTTGTTCTCAACGTTTTCAGGCGAAATTAAGGTGCTTGGTTTTCAAATCAGAAAATTCAAAATTTTATAATGGGCTGCGAAGGGCAGTTTTCAACCTTGTCTACCTGAGGCCCCATAGCAAATGTGCGCATAGTTTTGGCATCAGGGGCCTCTACTACTACTAATACGTGCCATAGCGTTGAAAAACTACCGCTAACACACTTTTCGGGTGATTTATGGGGTGGGTTTTTCCCCCCACATGGGTTTTTTTCCCCGGCAAGTTTTTGGCTTCCCGCCAAAAAATGGTAACAGATAGCTAAATGAAACCGGTCCCAGCATTTAGAGCAAGGTTAGGCCTACGACAGATTTTTTTGGTTTCCCGTGAAAACGTATAGTCTCTGAGCTACATGACGAAATATGAAAATGCGGGTTTTTTTCCCCGTCTGCTATAATGTACATGCATAGGTTTTGATGAAAGATAATAACAAGAACAAGTAAGCCAGAGGGTTGCGGGGGTCCGGGGGGCAGCCCACAGGAGAAAATAGGGAGAAATTTTTGAATTATAGAGCAAATTTGGTCAATTGGAGACGTATCGGAAATTTTTTCGGCCGGGCGATAAAAACCAAAGCGGGGACCCTTGTGTAAAATTTCGGGGGGGGCCCCCTCCTGGATCCGCGCTTGATCTAGTGACAAGCGTCAATGAGTTCATCTGTTTTGTCGCTCGGCTGTGTTTTGCTTATATATATATAATATATATTATATATATTATATATATTATAATATATATATATATATATATATAATATAATATAATATATATATATATATTATATATATATATATATATATATATATGCTCTTTGCTTTTAGTTATCCTTCCGTAGTGCGGTTGCAGACTGCTCTCTAACAAGTGTTGTATCGCTTACAATCTTTATAAGCATTTGCACAGGTGACAGGTGCGTTATTTTTTGTTCATACATTGACAGTTAACGTCTTTGCATCAACACATGGGTTCCGCTGAGCTAAATGTCGCTTGCGCCAACGCCAGTTGACTTGCGGGGAGTACCCCAGTCGTTGGACGGGCTCCAGTAAGCATGACACAGAAACCCGTCTGTGTATAGCTAGAAAAAAACCCGTCTGTAACGCCAGTATTCCGAGCCTTCCGCTCCCCCAGCGTATATATGTATATATTTTTTAGTAAATCTGGGTTATCTTTTTATACATATGAATTAAAATTGGTCAATTTGTAGATATATTGATCGTAAATTTTCAAAATCGTCAAGTGGGAATAACTTACAAAAAAGTTACAAAAAAATTACAAAAAAGTTACAAAAAAGTTACAAAAAAATTACAAAAAAGTTACAAAAACATTTTTGTATTTTTTATCAAAAACTGGTTTTTTATATAGAATTCTGCCAGTTTGTAGATATACTGATCGTTAAAATTCAAAATCGTCAACTGGGAAAAAACTTACAAAAAAGTTACAAAAAAGTTACAAAAAAATTACAAAAAAGTTACAAAAAATTTTGTATATGTTTTCAACTGCAAATTACAAAAAAGTTACAAAAAAATTACAAACTTGCACTCGAATTACAAAAAAATTACATAAAAGTTACAAAAAAATTACAAAATTATTACAAAAAATGACAAAAAAGTTACAAAAAAATTACAAACTTGCACAGTGAAATTACAAAAATGTGACATAAAAATTACAAATTTATTACATATTGTTTGTAATAAATTTGTAATTTTTTTGTAATATTTTTGTAATCAGATTTTTTCCTGTGTAACTTTACCTGCAGGTAATTTTGAGAATACGGCCCCAGAAAATCCAAAAAATGAAATAGGGGTTCTTGAAGCAAAAATGCTTCCCCCAAGATGCTCTACTCGAAAAAATAGGTCCACTATTCCCCCCCCCCACTGCATTTAAGGTGGCGCTCCTGAAATGTGGGTTTTGGCCATTATTTTGAAAATGCGCAAAAATAAACATGCATCCCAAGAACAAAAGTTGTTCAGAAGTAAATTTCCTTTAATTTGATACCCATATTACATGAAAAAATTTTCCAAAATTTTTGAGCTTTATTCTGTAATAGATTTTTACGAAAATGGCTATATAAGCCAGTGTATTTACACGTAAGTGATGATTTTGGAAGATTGAAAAACACTAGTAGCTGTGTTTTACTTGCACATACGTTAAAATACTTGGTCTGTTACTGAGTGTGGTGCAATTTTTTTGTAAAATAAAGCTGTATTTTCTGCATGATGCTGAAATAAAGTGCGTGTGAATACAAACGCAAATTTCGGCTTGCTATTTTAAAAAATTGGTTCAACAAAAAAACGTAAAATTTGGCACATTAATGCACCTCGTTGTCTTCGAGCGGTCACAAAATTTGATTTTGAGCGAATCGAAAGTGTTTAAGAAATTTAGTTAAATTTACCTTTTTCGAATATCGTGATTTTGCTGTTTTTCAATATATCAATCATATTCATCAAAAATAAGATTTTGCGACCGCTCGATCACGTTATGGCAAGCAAAATGAGCTATTGGTTGTGCAACAGCTATCTTGCTGTGAAGAGAAATCGCAAGCCGAAATTCCGCTCACGTTTGGGCTACAGTGAATGCTAATTTGTATCAATCAACTTCTTATTTTGTGTTTGGGCATACTTTTACACCAGCTTGTTATTGCACATCTAAAATTGGCCCCAGATTGACGTTTTTTGAAAAGTCATATTTCAGGAGCGCCACCGGGGGCGATCCGGGAATCGGGAGTTACATCAAAAATTGGCAAAAAAGTTGGCAAATGTCAAACTTTACTATACATATACAGTACTGTGCAAAAAAAGTTCCCTCTTCGTCGGCGTACGACGAGCTTCGTCGTTCGCGAAAAGTGACGAACGTTGGCCGGAAAGTGACGAAGCAAAATTTTTAAATGTTTTAAATTTATGTATATAGTATGGCACAAAAGAACACTGGAGGCAAAATTTCAAATCACGTGATCATGTCACGTGACTCCCAGAGCACCAAACGTGAGTGAATTTTCGGCAAACGATAACTCTGCTTATACTTCGCGTATAGTCACACTTTATATACCCAAATGTAGCTTATATGCTTCTCTAGTTGAACATTATTTTGGTTTTTAACATTTATGTCGGGTTTGGATAAAAAATTTCATTATGTGTTTTCGAAGTCGAACTCTGAGCAATAAAATTCATATAAAGAAATTTCTAAGCTTTATCTTAAAAAACTAAAAAAATGTTCAACTGCGCAGAGCCTAAGGCTATAATTGTGCAAAATTTTGTAGAAAAATATCTTACCAGCATTTTATAATCGAATGCCGAAAAATTGGTTTTGTATTCACACAGTCTATATTTGAGTCTGCTGCTTCTGAAAATGTTTTTTTGTGAGATTTTTTTGCACAGAACGCAATAAAATTGTTTTAATTTTTCATTACGACTAACAAATTCTACGTATCGTCTGTTTGAAAAACCTCAAAAAGCGTTGATGCACTGGCTTACTTGCTGAATTTGTGTAAAAGTCGAATAAAATCAGTAATATGTCCAATTTTTTCCAAATTTTTTGCTATGGAGATATGCACGTCAAAACCATCAGAAATAATATTTTGGGCAACTTTCCTTCAAGAATAATAGGTCATTTCGGCTGTTGTTAAAAAATACGGCCCAAATCCTTGATTCCCGGAGCGCCCCCTTAACCCGAGAAACCAGTGCATATGCGGGGGTCTGGGGGCGGCAGCCCAAAGAAGCTTTTTTTAAATTTTGAAATAAAATGTGCCTTGAAAAAGCAATTTTTGGAACGTTTGCATGAAACTAAAGTGATTTCGGAGGTTATTGTTGGGTCGCTCCCAGAAGAAATTTCGTTTGCGTCCTCCAAATGCGGCCAAACAATCACAATTTGGGTTAAATGCAGTTGGGGGGGGGGTAAATAGTGGACCTATTTTTTTGAGTAGAGCACCTTGGGGGAAGCATTTTTGCTTCAAGAACCCCTATTTCATTTTTTGGATTTTTTGAGATATGACCCCCCGCAATCTGAACCCTCAGTGAGGGACGTTTTCGCAATTTTTTTCCGAAGCCCTTGTTTTTTCCTTTCTAATTGTGTCTAAATGGTGTCAGATTATTGTTTACAATTTTTTAGAATCAAAACAAAGGCTCTTTGACCGGGTTCCTGCCAAAAAATTTGCCAAATTCGCCAGAAACGTCCAATTTTTGACCAAATTCAAACTTGGCCTTAATTTAGGCTTGGGCTTAGGCTTAGGCTTAGTATGGGGCTTAGGCTTAAGCTTAGTATCAGGCTTAGGCTTAGGTTCAGGCTTAGGCTTAGGCTCAGGCTTAGGCAATAAAAAATCGAAATTTTAAGAAAAAATCCTGCCAGATTAGCCTAGAGAATCCTGCCAACTAAGCCTAGACGATGCCTTAAAACATCATAACGCACTCAAAAATATCCAAAAACGAATATTATAGCCATTTTTGGCTTCGAACTTTGGCCTACGTTCACTTCCAAAAACACTGAAAATGCAATTTTCAAGGGGTCATAGCTCAGAAAATCCAAATTTGTGGATAGGGGTTCTATTACAAAAAATGCTTCCCTCAAGGTGCTCTACTCCAAAAAATAGGTCCACTATTTCCCCCCCCCCAACTGCACTTGATCCCACAATTTTCTCAAAACTGGGAAAAATGCTAACGAGCTTTTAAGGTGGCGCTCCTGAAATGTGACTTTTCAAAAAACGGCAGTCTGTGGCCAATTTTCGGCTTGCGATTTCTCTTCACAGCTAGATACAATGTAGCTGTTGCACAATCAATAGCTCATTTCGCTTGTCATAACGTGATCGAGCGGTCGCAAAGTGTCATTTTTGATAAATATGATTGATATATTGAAAAACACTAAAATCACGATTTTCGAAAAATTTAAATATAACTATATTTCTTAAACACTATCGATTTGCTTCAAATCAAATTTTGCGACCGCTCGAAGACAACGGCCCGTATTCACATACTAACACTAACACTTAAAGTTAGTGTAAACACTAACTTTAAGTGCTTCGTAACACTAAATTTAGTGTTACGAAGCATTTAAAGTTAGGGTTTACACGGTTTACAAGGCGCGTTTTAGCTTTGCTTGTTGAGCCAATTTTTTAAAATCGCAAGCCGAATATTTGCGTTTGTACTCACACGCACTTTATTTCAGCATCATGCAGCAAATACTGCTTTATTTTCCAAAAAAATTGCGGGCAAAAACAATGCTAATTTTCGGCCACAACAGCATCAAACGTAAAATTGGAGCTCAAAAAACACCGAAAAGTACAAACAAATGGACCGAAATGGGTCCGGATCAAATCTGCAAATTTTTCGAAATTTTTTGACATTAAAAACCGCACATTTACTAAAAATGTCATTTTTGTAAGATTAAAACAGTTAACCCTTTGACGCCCAGAGGTTCTCTCTATAGGCAGCCAAACTTTGACACCTTCTAGTTCTTTGGCCATTGCTCGAGCTACGTGTGTCGTAGAGAGCTCGCGAAACCACCATTCGATAGAGAATTTAATGGTAAACAAAACATATTGAGTCGATCAAGGGTCTAGGACGCACCGTTTTTGCGTTATAAGCGCTCAAAGTTGAAAGTTTGTGCAAATTTTGCGACATCGCTCAGGCATAATATGTACCTCACCCTAGAGTATTAACACAGCAAGCGTGCGCCTATCATAGTTGACTGCTAAAGATAAACTACAATATCCGCTGTATCTGAGGCACAAAACTTTGACTGCCAGAATTGCGATTACATATCATAATGAGGCTAAAAAGAAAATACTACTTTTGCGACTTAAAAAAGTCAAATTTTCACGCTGCTTAATCAAGCATAAGTTTTGTTGTGTGGCAGCCAGACTAAAATTGGGCCACTAAATGCAAAGATCTGCTATTTCTGAAAAAACAATTCGAAGATCAGTTGACTAGAATAAGCTAGCCAAGCTTTATAGCCTCAGATTGGGCATCCACCACGTGGGGTACCTGAGGTTCACAGTGCGCATCAAAGGGTTATAGGAAATAGTGATAAGTAAAATTTTGGGTCCAAAAGCTCAAATATGAGCAATTTGAAGTAGAATTTACTAAAAAAGTTTAACTATACCGAAATTGCTGCCATATTGGCGATTCACTTTACACTGGTTAACCCTTTGACGCCCAGAGGTTCTCTCTATAGGCAGCCAAACTTTGACACCTTCTAGTTCTTTGGCCATTGCTCGAGCTACGTGTGTCGTAGAGAGCTCGCGAAACCACCATTCGATAGAGAATTTAATGGTGAACAAAACATATTGAGTCGATCAAGGGTCTAGGACGCACCGTTTTTGCGTTATAAGCGCTCAAAGTTGAAAGTTTGTGCAAATTTTGCGACATCGCTCAGGCATAATATGTACCTCACCCTAGAGTATTAACACAGCAAGCGTGCGCCTATCATAGTTGACTGCTAAAGATAAACTACAATATCCGCTGTATCTGAGGCACAAAACTTTGACTGCCAGAATTGCGATTACATATCATAATGAGGCTAAAAAGAAAATACTACTTTTGCGACTTAAAAAAGTCAAATTTTCACGCTGCTTAATCAAGCATAAGTTTTGTTGTGTGGCAGCCAGACTAAAATTGGGCCTCTAATTACGAAAAGATGATTTGTATGAAATCTGATTAGAAGATTCGGAGGTCAGTTGTATAGTCCAAGATATCCAGCCTCTCTGGCGGGGCACACCGCGTGTGGTGTGCGGGGCGCACAGTGTGCGCCCTGTGGTTTGCACAGTGTGTTACGCGCTGTGTGTGATGTATTTACACATATGTGCATGTCCACGCTATTGGTACTTGTACATGATTAAACATAGGGTAGTATAGAGAAGCAGAGGCGGAGGGGGGGGGGGGGGGGGGAGGGCGGGGGGGTGGAGGGGAGAATGGGATGGGGTAGTTTTTTTTTGTTTGGTTGGGTTTGTTTAGGTGGGGACGTGTTTCTGTTTTTTTCGTTCAAAGGGTGGAACCGTGGGGGGGATTTTTGTGTGAAATTTCTGCCGGGGTGTATTTCTATTTTCCCCTCCCCCCCCCCCCCCCCGCCCCCCTGCATGCTCAACTCTTTACTATATATACTAGCAGTGAGATCTAGGCGAATTCCAAAGTTATGGGGTTTGTGGGGGTTGGCGCCATGGGGCCTGTTGGTTTTTTTTTATATTTATGTTTTTGTTGTTGGGGTTGGGTAGGGTAGGTTATTTTTTCGGCGGCCCCCTTAGGGGGGGGGGGGGGGGTTAGGGGGGGGGGGGGGGGGGGGGGGGGTGGTGTTATTTTTTTTTGGGTTGGGGGGCGTGGGGGGGGTTGTTTTTGCTTCACGTCCCTTTTTTTTTTTTTTGTTTTTTTCTCGTGCCCGCCCCCCTGTTATCCGCCCCCTGGGGGGGGTGTGTTTTCTGTTTTTTTTTTCTTTTTTTTTTTTTTTTTCTCTTCTTGTCTCTGTCATGTGCTGGTTGTTTTTTGTTTTTTTTTTTTTCAAAACAAAGGCTTTTTCGTTGGGTTCCTGCCTAAGAATTGGGCCGAATCCGCCGGAAACGTCCAATTTTCCCCCCCCTTCACTCTTCCCCTTGGGGTGGCACTCCTGAAATGTGGGTTTTGGCCATTATTTTGAAAACGCGCAAAAATAAACATGCATCGTAAGAACAAAAGTTGATCAGAAGTGAATTTCCTTCAATTTGATGTACATATCACATTAAAAAAATTTTGAACATTTTTGAGGTTTCATTTTGAACATTCGGTTTTAACCCATTTGATTCAGTTTCAGGAGGCCGTGAAGTCGGGCAGATGATGAAAAAAGCCAAACAGAAGTCGCCCCTCGTGCCGAAAACACGCCAACAGAAGCAACGTTCAATTAGCCAAAAGAAGTCCAGTAATTCGCCCTCACCAGGTGCAAACGCTGGAGGATTTTCTGACTCTCATCTTGAAAATTCAAGCATTGTCAGCCAATCGCCAGTAAGCCTTGTTGCAGCCAGCAGTTACAATTGTCCTAAATGTTCGCGTCCTGTGGGTTTCACCGGACTGCAGTGTGACGGCTGCGAGGAATGGCACCATGTGAAATGCTTGGAAATTCCTGACTCTGTGTACGACAGAATCGGCAGCATTAACTCGATCTCGATTTGTTGTGACCACTGCCGAGCCAGCAAAGTATTCGAAAATTCGAATAAACTAATGAAACTGCTTTCTAGGAGCGGTCTGGAATTTTCAGATCTCGAGTCTATAATTAACAAGGGAATAAATGACGCCAATACAATGCCAACCAGCGCTCGAGTCCAATCGCTCACTGATGATCTGATCAATTTGACAACCCCATTATTTTCTCAACCCCTAGTCTCCCCTCTCAATTACTCGCAGCCAACGAAAGTCGCATCTGAAACGAAACCAAAAGCTCGTATTGTGCAGGGGCACGAGGACCCCCTGTCCAATTTTTATATTTTCGACCTTGTATACAAGGACTGTGCATACAGGTCCCTGGAACATTGTTACCAGTCTATTCGAGCGGCTAAAAATAATAATTTCAGCTTGGCAAGCCAGATTAGAGCAGCAAAACATGCAGGCGCGGCAAAGAGTCTGGCTAAACAGCTGCCTCCCTCAACCGACAAGGAGACCGATTTGATGTATACCCTTTTGCAGGCCAAACTAGCACAATGTTCTAGTTTTCGATTGGCGCTTCGACGGTCTGGAACAGACTGTTTAGTCCATTCAACATATCCGTCGGACAAATACTGGGGCTCAGGCCTGCATTTCAGCGACTACAGAGGAGCTCTGTCTAAATTTCTACCTGGTGCCAACAAATTCGGTGAACTTTTAATGCAACTGCGAAACGAAATGTTGCCTGAAGAAAATTACGAAACCAAATCAATTGACGGTGTGGATAAAGAAGATTTTGCTATTATTCAATACGACGGGGAGGTACCACCCATGTCAAAATCCCAATCCTCGAATTTCCAGAAACTGCCACAACTTGCATCTTCCCGTTGCTTTTTATGTGGCAGCCATGGCCACGTCGCCCGTGTCTGCCGTTTTCAAAATGGTATTACTTGTTATCGTTGCGAAAATTTTGGGCACAAGTCTCGCTCTTGTAATCAGCTCCCCCTACCTTTGAGACAACCTTTATTGCCATCCCCTTTGCTCGATCAGCCAACCAATCAACCCTATGCCCGGCCAATGTCATATGCTCCTGGTGCGTCATATCAGTCTGTAAATTCATTCATGATTCGGCCGACGTATGCAGCAGTTGCAGGAAATTCATCACATTCTCCCAACTTTTCAACCACCGCCGTAAATCAGCAGCGCATCAGCAGTCAGTGTTTTCAGTAGGTCACGATAGGAGGGCCGATACGACACCTCTATTTAATAAAAACGTTACGAAACCCCTATGTGTCCTACTAAATGCAAGAAGTTTAAAAAATAAAACACTAGATTTTGATGCAGAAATTATTGACCAAGATTACCCAATGGTAGTATGTGTCACTGAAACCTGGCTGACTGCTGACACGCCAAATTCAATTTTTAAATGCTGTGCTTATTACAATATTTATAGATGTGATAGGGCAACAACTGGAGGTGGTGCGGCTATTTTTGTAAGGAAAGATTTTAAATCCGAACTTGTGGAAATTGACCTACCTATAGCATTTGTATGTATACGTTTAAGGGGTCTTGTCACTGATTGTCTAATCGCTTGTTGCTACAGACCAAGCGTGAACGATGTTGATTACTTTTCTCCACTAAAAAAGCTTATTGAATTTACTAGCAACATAAAAATTCAAACGATTCTGACCGGTGACTTTAACTTACCCGATATTTCATGGGAAAACCTAAGAGCCCCAACTGCTCATAACCAAGACAAGTTTTTGGAATTATTTCTGTCATACGGACTTACACAAACAGTCAGGGAGACCACCCGTCAAAATAAAGTGTTAGACCTCATTTTTGAAAATGTACCCAACTCTGTGTCTGACATTACTATTAAGGCTCCACTAGCTAACTCGGACCACAACATAATTAGTTTTCAACTCAATTTTTGCACACAATTACACGATGCAAATAGGCTACCACGACTCGTATGGGCCAAAGCAGATATAGTAGGTATGCAAGTAGAGTTAGAAATGACCAGCTGGTCTGAAAAATTTAGCAATTGTACATGTGTAGATGAACTATGGTCTATTTTTTCTACATATTGTAATAACTTATTTGCTAGCTATGTACCTACTAGTTATAACAGAGGCAGCAAAACAAAAAAATGTCTTCGTACCCTACGGATATACGTCGTTTGATTTGCGCGACTTGCAGGTGTGGTTGGGAGCCGGCCGGGAACGACGGCCTGCGCACCCCGCGACCGCCACAGCCTCCAGCCGCTTGACCTATATGTACCGGCGGTTGCGGCTGTGGGGGGGGCTCGGCGCGCTGAGCGGCTCGCGCGCCCCGCTGCTCCCCGGCCCCCCCTCCCACCCGGCCTCCGGCCGTTTGAGCTAATGACACCGCACCCGCTGGCTCCACTCTCTCCGGCTTGACCCTGCCATCTAACACTCCACTCTGGCTAGCGCTTGTCACCTACGTCTGCTCGCCGTACCTGGCCCCACAGCCGCCTGCCCCCCCCCGCCTGCCGCGCCCGCCTGCCCATAAGCCAGCCGCACCCTCGGCGCCGCCCCGACCCCCTCCCGCACGCCCGCCCCCCCCCACACGCACGCCGCTACCCTCGGCCCCGCCTGCCCTCGTGCTGGTGTCCCTTCCTCTCTCCCCTATTGTGACTTTCATACCTATTCTGGCACGCACAGCTTTCACTCACCCTTCTTGATCTTGGTTCCTCTGGCTGGCTGATTTGTTTGTGGCTGGGTCGTATTGTAACTAACGTAAAAAAGATAACATGTCTGATAAAAATTCTTGTCGATGCCCTAACTAGTCTCCGATTTTCCAATGCTTGTGACTGCTTAAAAAATTAGAAAAAATAGATAATAGTTGTATCGCCTCGTCCTCCTAGGCCTAACTTTGCCTACGTAGGTAATAGATACGTAACTCCCCAAAGGGTATAACCGGCCTTGCCCACGATACGGCATTTGGATACGAGCTGTTCTTCCATCGATTTTTTGCCGTCGTTCATTTTTCACATTGTGGAGTCGTACTTGTCCATGATTCCCTCCGGCACTCCAACCCCACTATTGGCTGGCTCTTGTACTGAAATCTAGGTCGATCATCTTCTTAGGGAAACGACATTTGAGTACGGACATCGATGTACGGCATACGGACAAAGGCGATATCTTAGCCGTATGCCGTTCCTTATGCCCTACAATTTCGGGAAGGGAACGAATAAACTTGGACATAGAAAAAAGAAAATAGCCGTTTATACGAGAACGGAATAGGCTGAAGGGCAAAAAAGCGTACACTGCGAACGCACTAAAGTATGAATAAAAGGCGTTCAGCCGTACATTTTGTCTAATGTCCTTCGTCCGTTTGCCCGTATGTCCCAATGTCCGTATAGAGTATGAATCGAGCCTAAAGAGCACCCGCGAGTCAACCACCACACGTGCAACAAACCTGAGCAACTGGCGGTATGACTGTTGCTCTCTTAGTGTGAAAACTAATTTGCATAATCTGTTAAGAAAGCTCCACCCATTGTGACTTCATTGGTTGTCTTGTCAGATACGTAGGTAAATGATAATGGTTGTCAGTGGCTAAAATTTGTAAACTAATTAGCATATGCACTAGATTGGTTGGCATTGTGTGTGGCCGTCAGTCAAGTGCCAGACAGCCAGGGTGTGCTTGGTTTGGTCAGGAACGGTCAAATGTGATGGACAAACCCTGCGTAGGTACCTATTAAAATAATTTAAATAAAATTCGTAATTATCCAGCACTTAGTTCCTGTACAGCGCTGTTCTGTCATACAGCTCGCTGGGAATTCGTAATTAGGTCGGCGGAACGGGCATACGGCTGTAATAGACATTTTATTGGCAAGTATTTTATTGGCAAGTATTTTATTGGCAAGTATTTTATTGGCGTTTTATCGGGACCTTCACGACTCAGTTTCATGGCTACAATTGAGTAACTATTTGTGCCACAGTTAGCCAATTGGATGATCAAAAAGTTCCGAAAAGTGACAACTATAAAGCTAAACTTCAACGTTTCATTCAAGTGTTATGTTAAATTAAATCGCTTTTGGCATTAAACCCTTCCAGGTGAGGCGCACTTAAGGTAGTAGTTGGGTTTTCGAGGTTTTTGCGATTTCTATGTAAACTTTGCGCCACCAGTACGCAAGTTATAAGTAACGCCTGAGCATGAATTTTTGGGGACAGTACTGTGAAGGTCAAAATCGCCAGGCATGTCTCTTACATTTTCGAAATTTCACCTGTGGTCATTTTTAGAGGGTTTTAATTACAAGAAAATATCTTAAATTTTCGCTGCGTTTGCTTTTCAGCTATTTTCTCAGTAAATTGACTAGTTATTAAAAAAGTGGGGGACATGCCTGGGGATTTTAAACATGTCGAAAACCTTACCAAATTTCAGCCCCAACAGGTGATCGTATGATTGAGAGCTGTGGCGCAAACTTTTTGTAAAAAAACTGTAATATTTTGGAAAGGACCTTTCTTTAGTCGCTTATACTTGAAACAAAATCACAAGTTAAATTTCAATGCATGGCATACATTTGGGAAAGATATTGTTCTACCTAATGTAAAAGACCGCTTGTGAGTTGAATTTCTAAACGCTGAGCTATGGCTTTTAAAAAAAAAACCTAAAAACGCAATTACCCCCTTAAACCGATTTGAGAAATTAAAGCCTGACCTGAATAGAATTTGTAGCTCATATTCAGGTAAATCGATTTGTTGCAAGTTATCGTATAGTTGGTTGTGTGTGTGTGTGTATTGTGTAAGAGGCTAAGCCTAAACGTAAGGCTCGATTTATACTTGCTGCCATACGTCCGTTCAACTGTCAAAATTACGAATTAACCACGCTACTTGTACTTACTACATAATCATAGCGCATACGCGCGTATGGTTTAACGGACGATAAGGGTCGGAGTCGGTTCGTTTACTTAATGTTCGTTAGCCGGCAACATTACAAAATATTCTATTAACAAAATTTTGAAATAACTATATATAATAGTGATAATGGTGGACCTTATACACTGATAGTGGTGCGAACACTAACGCACCCAATCTTCAACTGTATGTACATTTGAGATTTGTCCTATGCGTAACTACTAACTACTGTTCCTCATAGTTGACTTTGTCACCTACATATCTACTTAACACATTTCGAACACAACACTACTACTATTCCTAATTGCTCTTTAATCGAACTCAAATCATCTTCAAAATTGAGCACTCCACTCCACCAACTCCATATCGCGCTGATCTTCTTCTCTTGACTCTCTACTGCGTCCACCCGGGCCACCCCCAAGAAGAGATAATGAACTTAGTTTATTAAATTCAGCAGATCGAAAACATTTCTACAAACACATAAATTCTAAGCTAAAGTGTGTACCAAATGTCCGCACGATCGTCACACAAGATGGACAGGAGTGTATTTCAGACCATGAAAAAGCTGAAACATTAAACATGCAGTTTTGCTCCGTGTTTACCGTTGATAACGGTTTGGATCCTCCGCTTCCAAACCGTTGCTGTGCCACGATACCTGATCTATTAATTACTCGCCAGGCCATATCTCAGGCCATACGTAGTCTACGTAATAGTTCAGCGTGCGGACCTGACAACATACCTGCCACTTTTCAAAAAATGTTCCCAAACCAACTAGCTATACCACTTGAAAAAATTTTTCGAGTGTCGTTAGAAACTGGTTCAGTGCCAGCGCAATGGAAAAATGCTGTAGTTATTCCAGTGTTTAAAAAGGGCAGCCCATCGGCTGCGGCCAACTACAGACCCATCAGCCTGACTTGCACCAGCTGCAAGGTACTAGAAAAAATAATTAAACAACACATGTCAAACTTTTTGCAGCAGCACAATCTTCTTTTCCCTCACCAGCATGGTTTCCTAACAAAAAAGTCAACTCTTACACAACTTTTGGAATGTGAAAACTACTGGAGCAGTCAGTTAGATAAAGGATATCCAGTTGATGTCATTTATTTAGACATAAGCAAAGCCTTTGACTCTGTATGCCACAACAAACTTCTTAGCAAACTACATACATTAGGTATAAGAGGTAAAATTAGTGAGTGGATTCAAGCCTTTTTGACAAGTCGAAATCAGTGTGTCAAAGTAAATGATGCGCTGTCTAGATCTGCCGAAGTTATCAGTGGAGTTCCACAAGGAAGTGTGTTGGGTCCCCTATTATTTCTGATCTACATTAACGACATAGTTAACGCTGCAACCGGCTGTTTTATCAAAATTTTTGCAGATGACTGCAAGTTATATCTCTCGTGTCAAAAGCTACGAGATTACTATACATTACTAGGTAGCTTACATAATATTTTCGACTGGACACTTAGTAATCAGTTACGTATTGCTGCTGACAAAAGCAACGTGTTACATTTAGGCTATAG
This sequence comes from Trissonchulus sp. WLG1_4, assembly GCA_030248245.1. NCBI lineage: Eukaryota > Metazoa > Nematoda > Enoplea > Enoplida > Ironidae > Trissonchulus > Trissonchulus sp. WLG1_4. Next base: position 38,853 of record JASANF010002606.1, on the reverse strand, counting down.
TAATAAGCATTTTATGTATACTGTCGATAGCGTACCTATTCCACCAACGCACAGCATAAAAGACCTTGGTGTGCTAATCACTAGCGATCTAAAAACTTCTGATCACTGTGTCCAAATTACAGCACGTACATTCCAACGTATCAATTTACTACTCAGAAGTACAACTAGTACGGATATTTGGTTCATGAAAGCTATGTACCTCACATATATACGTCCGCTTGTTGAATTCAATAGTCCAGCATGGTCTCCTTACCTCAAAAAAGACATAGTTCTCCTAGAATCTGTACAGAGGAAGTTTACTAAACGCATCCGTAGCTTAGCTACGTTTTCTTACAAAACTAGACTAGAGAGACTAAATTTACCTACACTTGAGCGTCGACGAGTTATAGCGGACTTAGTACAATGCTTTAAAATAGTACGTAATATTGACAATTTACGTTTATCTGACTTTTTTACCTTACCCACAACCGACCACCACCTCAGAGGACATAGGTTTAAGCTACTCCCTAAAATATCTAGGTTAGACATACGTAAGCATTTTTTCTGCTGTAGAGTAGTAAATGTTTGGAATAGCTTACCTGAAAGCGTAGTCAATTTCAATACGATAGCCTCATTCAAAAAAAAGCTACTAGACACCGACCTGAATGAGCATCTTAAATATGATCTCGAATAGTGTAGACCGAATAGACCAACCAGACAGTCAAGGTACTCCCGTCATTTTTATGTAATTTTTATTGCTTCACACTGTATTGAAGCTAGCAGTTTTGCATCCTGTTTTTGTACTTGTAATTGTAAATGTACTTATTTTTATTCGTAATTTGTCATGTACCAAAACCTGTCTGGTAAATGTTTCGTATTTGTATTCATATTTGTAGCTTCTCACTCTACGTTTTTCAACAATCGGGTATATACAGCTCTTTGCGCCCCAGCGACAGTTGCACGACTACCTGAATAAATTTCATTTTAAATTTTTTACTGAAATAAATTTTTTGGCAAAGCCGCTACTGGTGACCTCAGATCTGCCAGTTTAGAAAAGTTTCGACAGTAGTGCAAAAAATAGTTTGACCCTGGAAATGTTTGATATTTGTGTACATGGAACGAAACCTGTTGGATAAATGTTTCACTAAATCTATATAATGGTTCATTGTAAAGAAGACTCATTCCAGTTAATACCGCCTTCGGCAGCGCACTAAGAGTGTTGCACGGTACAGCATACCATTTTGGTACCATGTTTTTTCTTTGTTTCTGTTGTGCTCAAATCGTGGGCACAACTTTTCGTCACGTATTTAAAAAAAAGCGCGTTTTTACTGGTCTATTACATTTTGAAACTAAACCTGTTAGATTAATGTTTCACTGGTTTTATATAATGCATAATAATGTTGGATGCGTATAATGTTGGAATGTTGGATGCATATAATGCAAATAATGTTTTATATAATGTTGGAACTCCAAATTGATCGTAAAAGGGTGTGCCATTGGTACAGTCCTAGTAGCGCATACATGTCTTAAATGCCTTAAATGTCCGTACATCCTTAGTTTTTGAGTAATTTGTAACAGCTTTTTAGCTTTAAAAGTATCAGATACCATGTCATAATGATATTTTTGAGCACAAATGAAATGTGCTAATAACATACGTAGTTATTTTTTATCTACATATTTGCTAACTTTCAGAAAACTTGTATACGGCACAAAATTTTCTACACTGAAACGAAACCTGTTGAGATGATGTTTCACTGATAGCATATAGTTTACCATAGGCTCTCTATTTTTGACTATCTGCCTATTCAGCCGTTTTAACAAAACGTGCTGTCGTTGAGAGTGTAAACTCTCCGGGGACCCTCCTAATCAGTGGATTGTCCCAAATTGTAGGCATTTAAGCAAATTTGGAACAGCAAGGTTGCCATGCGACCGTTTTTTTGCATTTCTTCCCTTTACTTATTTTTTTTCTTGCAAACGCATTATTCTTATCTAAATCTAGTTTTATGTGACCTTTCTGTAAAAAATTGAATGTGCACTAATTGTGCATCGAAACCTTATGGAAAAATGTTTCACAGGTTGTATATGTAAAGTCAAGCGAAGTCAAACCCTGAAAGTACTTAGTATATACCATGTGTGTAACATAAAAAGACTGTGTGTGTGTGTGCGTATGTGTGTGTGTAAAATGGTGCTTTTTAACTAAAACTCAGGACAAAAAAATTTTTTTTTTCTTTCTCGGGGTCTCTTGAAAAAAAAATTGAAATTTTTCTTTTTTCAGTCAAAGTTAAGTTGCAACACAAAACTCATTAGGCTAACTAGTGGACCTATTTTTTTTTGTAGAATGAAGAAATGTTATATTTGGTGGCATTTCCGTGGTTTAAAATAAACAAGTGAGTGCGAGAAAATAACGATAACATTGACGCCTGTCATTAAAAAGAAATCACATTAGCGCAATGAAGCCAGCCCAATATTAAGAACGAGTAATTCATACTAAAAAATTATAATATAGACGAAGGCTTTTCTTTCTTACTAAAAATTGTTTTTGATAACTGTATTTCAACATATTTGTTTATTTTTTGTTTAATAATATTCTGTATTAATGTATTATTATCGTCATACATGTATATGCACGTCTAACTGCAGGTAGTGTGTTGGCAGCCTGTTCCCGGCTCTTCACTACCTTTTCAAACTGTTGTTGTTTTTGACTTTATGACATGTATTTCAGTTTGAATAAACCGATTTGATTGATTTGATTTGATTGACTATGGCACAAAAGAACACTAGAGGCAAAATTTCAAATCACGTGATCATGTCACGTGACTCCCAGAGCACCAAACGTGAGTGAATTTTCGGCAAACGATAACTCTGCTTATGCTTTGCGTGTAGTCACACTTTACATATCAAAATGTAGCTTATGCGCTTCTGTAGTTGAACACTATTTTGGTTTTTAACATTTATGTCAGGTTTGGATAAAAATGTCATTATGTGTTTTCGAAGTCGAACTCTGAGCAATAAAATTCATATTAAAAAATTTCTAGGCTTTATTTTAAAAAAATAAAAAATTGTTCAACTGCGCAGAGCCTAATGCTATAATTGTGCAAAATTTTGTAGAAAAATATCTTACTAGCATTTTATAATCGAATGCCGAAAAATTGGTTTTGTATTCACACAGCCTATATTTGAGTCTACTGCTTCTAAAAATGGTTTCTTGTGCGTTTTTTTTTGCACAAAACGCAACAAAATTTTTTTAATTTTTCATTTCGACTAATAAAATTTACGTATCGTCTGTTTGCAAAACCTCAAAAAGCGTTGATGCACTGGCTTACTTGCTGAATTTGTGTAAAAGTCGAATAAAATCAGTAAATTGTCCACTTTTTTCAAATTTTTTGCTATGGAGATATGCACGTCAAAACATCAGAAATGGTATTTTGGGCAAGTTTCCTTCAAGAATGATAGGTCATTTTGGCTGTTTTAAGAAAATACGGCCCAAATCCTTGATTCCCGGAGCGCCCCCTTAAGGCCAAGTTTGAATTTGGTCAAAAATTGGACGTTTCTGGCGAATTTGGCCAATTTTTCGGCAGGAACCAGGCCAAACAGCCTTTGTTTTGATTCTAAAAAATTGTAACCAATAATCTGACTCCATTTAGACACGATTGGAACGAAAAAACAAGGGCTTTGGAAAAAAATTGCGAAAACGTCCCTCACTGACTGAGGGTTCAGATTTCGGGGGGGTCATATCTCAGAAAATCCAAAAAATGAAATAGGGGTTAGGGGTTCTTAAAGCAAAAATGCTTCCCCCAAGGTGCTCTACTCAAAAAAATAGGTCCACTATTTCCCCCCCCCCCAATTGCATTTAACCCGGTCTTATTTTGCGAAAATTAGCCCCAATATGACGAAAAATTAAGATTTTCGATAAAATTTGAATGTTTTGGAAAAGCTGAAAATCAACATTTTTTCGCTTGGAAACTGCTAAAAATGAACTCAGCGCATGCGAAAACCTATACAACCCAGATCACTGCTTCTATGGACAAATTCATATTTGGCCACCAGCAAAGTTGTCGAGCAAGAGCCTTTGTCTTTGTTATTCCATGATGACAAGTGTGAAGCTCAAAAAGAACATTTTTTCTCAATTTGTGTGGTATTATAATCTTATCATGCCAATACAGACAACCGTTACAACTAGAAATTTCATTTTTACGTTGTGAGTACGGCAAATAATTGGGATCTTGAACCTTTGGTCATTTTGATTCCACGTATTTCAAAATTTTGGATAAGATTGCATCTTCTGCTGTGCACTGTTTGATAGAGTCGAAACTCAGCGTCTTTTGATTTGAAATGAATTTAATTAATTGTTGTTTAGTTACATAGTCCTTATGCTCTTTGGTTTCAGTAGGGTTGTTTTGATGTGGAAACTGCACCAAATCAAAACTAGTTTTGATGTAGTTTTGATTTTTGATGCATCAAATCAAATCAAATCAATCGGTTTTCAAAGGGTCCAAATCAAATCAAATCAATCGATTTTCAAAAGTTCCAAATCAAATCAAATCAAATCAATTGATTTTCAAGAAGCCCGCATCAAATCAAATCAAATCAATTGGTTTTTGAGACAGTCCACATCAAATCAAATCAAATCAATCGGTTTTCAAAGGGTCCAAATCAAATCAAATCAATCGATTTTCAAAAGGTCCAAATCAAATCAAATCAAATCAATCGATTTTCAAAAGTTCCAAATCAAATCAAATCAATTGATTTTCAAGAAGCCCGCATCAAATCAAATCAAATCAATTGGTTTTTGAGACAGTCCACATCAAATCAAATCAAATCAATTGATTTTTGAGAACTCAACATCAAATCAAATCAAATCAAAACTGAAAAAATTACTTGGGGTCTGATGCAGTTTTGATGCAGTTTTGATGCAGTTTTGATGTAGTTTTGATGCAGCGTGAAAAATTTATTTCTAATTTGTAAAAATCTAGTCTCAGCTTAAGGACGCGAGAATGCGTAATCATATATGTAGGGTACACTTACTATTATATAGTTTTATTATATAAATTGCAGTTATATTGTCGGCATGTGAATATTCACCTGTGTATTACGGCCCTTCAATAGCGGCGTATATTATAGTAGATATATTTCGGTTGGCCTGTGGGTTATAGGTGTGGCCCTGCCCGCAAAATTTGCGAATAGATGCAAATAGATTACTATGCGTGGCTTATTCTGCCCACAGGACGCCCCCACGGCCCGGCCTGTCATTAGCACGTGGGCCGGTGGCGGGCTGTTCCTGTTATACGGGGGCCCGGTTCAAGATCAACAGCTAGGCCAAGACCAACGGGTCATACGTGTGGCGGATCGGGCCCGGCCCACAAAACTGTAGCTATTTAGTGCTGAAATTCGAAATTAAATATTATTTTGTCAATATGGAATATATATTGACACTCAGACCTCAGTTAATATCATAACAGTTTCTCTCCTCAGCAGAAAGGCTTGTTTACATCCACGATGCCCCTTGACCTGTTTTACTTCTACGTTGTAAAATTGTGAAACCAATCAGAAAACAAAAAATTTTCACCTTCGATAGCATCCTGTTGACATTAGGCTACATAGTATCACATAAAATTTTTCAACTGACAGTAGTTACATCAAAACCGCATCAAATCAAAAGTATTCGAACATCAAATCAAATCAAATCAATTGATTTTTGAGAAGTCCACATCAAATCAAATCAAATCAATTGATTTTTGAGAAGCCCACATCAAATCAAATCAAATCAATTGATTTTTGAGAAGCCCACATCAAATCAAATCAAATCAATTGATTTTTGAGAAGCCCACATCAAATCAAATCAAATCAATTGATTTTCGAGAAGCCCACATCAAATCAAATCAATTGAAAATGGGTCGCATCAAAACAACCCTAGGTTTCAGTTCCGGGCTCAGGTAATCTTGAGAGGCAATCCGCATTAGCATTTGACGTCGAAGATTTATATTCAATATCGTAAGTGTAACCGCTCAAAAGCAGGTCCCACCGTTGAGTTCTATTTGCAGCGTATTTGGGAATGGAAGTATCTGGGCTGAATATCTTTGTTAACGGTTTTTGATCAGTTACAAGTGTGAAACGTTTTGCAACCAGGTACCGATAAAATTTCTTTAAGCCAAATACAATAGCAAAAGCTTCTTTTTCGATTTGGGAAAATTTCTTTTTTCGTTCTGACAGTGTTTTTGAAGCTGCTAAAATTATTTTCTCGCCGTCAAAAGTCCGATGTGATAAAACAACTGCAACATATACATTTGATGCATCACACGCCAATATTAGAGGTAAATTCGGGTCAAAATGCACTAAAAGTTTTGCTGAGAGCAACTGATTTTTTAGCTGTTCAAATGCTTCAGCGTGTTTCACTTCCCATTTCCAGTGGGTTTTTTTTCATTAAATCAGTCAAAATCGCGGTAGTCGATGACAGGTTAGGAATGAATTTACCATAATAATTGATCATTCCCAAAAAACTTTAATTGGGACACATTTTCAGGTTGAGGAAAATTTATAATGCCCTGAACTTTGTTTTCAACTGGGCTAATACCGTCTGAGCTGAGTATATGTCTCAAGTATTTGACCTGCTTTTTCATTAATTCACATTTTTAAAGACCGAGTCGGATTCCATTTTGCCTAAGTCGATGAAACACTTGGCGAAGATTTTTCAAGTGGTCTTTTTCGTTTTCCCCAGTGATGCCTATGTCATCCAAAAAACATGCCACTCCAGGTAGACCTTGTAATGTTTTGTCCATTGTTTTCTGGAAAATGGCTGGAACACTTGCTACGCTGAAATGTAATCGGCGGTATCTAAATAGTCCAAGGTGCGTGTTAATTGTGCAAAATTTCTGGCTTTCATTGTCTAGTTTCAGTTAATTATATGCCCTTGCCATGTCCAATTTGGTAAACAGTTTCCTTTTGTTTAGCTGCATTAATAAATCGTCAATTTTGGGTAAGGGATATTTATCAATAGACAGCACCGGGTTGATAGTAATCTTAAAGTCTTAGACCGACCCGTCTGGTTTTATGACAGGTACAATACAGTCTGAACTGTTAATTGGTTCCAGAATGCCATCGCTGACATCACGTTCAATTGATTGTTTTAAACCATCCTGCATGGCGTAAGGAACGGGTCGCGGACGAAAGTTTGGGTTAGCGTTAGTCTTCATAGTAAGATGCGCTGCTGCGTTTGTAAACTCTCCCAATTTGGGATGAAATAAGTCTTTGTAGTCTTCTAAAAGGACAGATAATTTAGATTTGTTCAACCGCTGGATTCTTGTCCCCTTATTTGACGTTTTGAATTTACTGAATGAACTCCAGTCAAGTTGTATAGGTATATTTTAGCCAGTTTCGACCAAAAAGTGGTGGTCCTGAAGCTTTAGCCACAATTATGGGCAGTTGCGGATACAGTTCACCATTATAATTAACATCCACCTTTGTTTCACCAACAACTGGGATGTTGGTGCCATTGTAGCACTTAAGTTGTACATTCGTTTCCTGCAGTGGGATTTTTTTAAACTGTTTCATCCACTGAGTAGCAGGAGAAACTGTGACACCTGCTCCCGTGTCTAACTCCATACATACAGGCGAATCAAGTATTTTGACATTCACCTTTAATGTCAAAATATTGTTAGCAACTGAGTGGATATAAACAAGCCCAACCTGCGGCAAAACCTTCAGTAAGTATTAAGACTTATGTTCAAGTAAGCTGACCAGCAGGTCAGCTAAAACCTGTTGTGCAGCAGATAATTATCTTTTTGTAAAATGTGTATGCAAAAGTTCAATGCGTTTTTATGCAATCTTACAATAAGTTGTTTACCTATGCAAAAACTTGAAGTATTTTTAATTATCTTACAACAAATTCTGTAGGAATGGGTTGTTTTGATGAGTGAGAAGTGTATTCATTCTTTCATGACCAAAAATGACTACAGTTCGCAGGAAATATAAGATGCTGCCAACAAAATTATCTGGTCAAATGTTGGCACTATCAGCAATGTGACACACGCGCATTATGTGACACACATGAACTAAACAAACGCACATTGACATTTTTCCTGCTTACACTGTAACTTTTGCACTAGACAATGATGTGACGCTCGCGCAGTAGCTCTAATATGCAAAGCAAACTAACGCACAGACGTACATTTCACTACAAGCCCAGTGTATTTGCCAGAAATTAAAATTAGAGACCTGTTGTGCTGTGGCACAACAGGAACAAGTAAAAGTTTACTGCAAAAGTAGTTCAGTGAGTGAGAAGTTAGAAGGGTTAACGTTTGACAACATTAGGCCTGTTGCGCATTAAAAACTAATCGCAAACAAAAAGTACGTAAATATTAAGAAGAGCATTGCACTTTTCATATTATGTCTTGGGACAGTCGTCCATGGTGAGGTCTGAGTGTCACAATTCCAGAGAAAATATCAAACGCGGCATTTTATGTGGACAAAATTATATGAAATCCTGTTATTCATTTGCACAGATTTACTGCTTAGCCGTTCCAAATTCACTCATACAAAAATTGATAAACACGCTCTAATTTAAAAGTAGAAAACCGCGTCTGTTGATTAAAGAGTTTCGTAACTCAGTTGCTGTATCTATATTCCAAAGAAAATAAAACGCAGACAGTTTGATTTTCGAAACAACACTGCGTTCATAAGCTATATGAGTACAGATCAGCGTTACATAGATTACAAAAAGTAAAACTCATAAAAAGCAACATTTGTTTTTAGTACTAGTTAAAAAAGCAACTATTGGGCAAAAAATGTGCAAAAAAACTGCCAATTAAAAGTTAAAAAATAAAGCCTAAATTTTCAAAAAGAGCCGAAACCCGGGATCGAACCAGGTACCTTTAGATCTGTAGTCTAACGCTCTATCAACTAAGCTATTCCGGCTTGTACTTTCTTTACTTAAAAGTCTGTAACTATTGATGACTGATAAATACTATGTAGCGTGAGATAACATTTATTTTTATGTGTAGACCTAATTTCCAGAGATAATCATTGGTAAACCATTATTTTTTAAAACGTATAAAATTCTTGTGAAAAGGAAGTCTCGTGTCACAATGTGTGCTAAGTGATCATTGCTAAAACCACGATTCCCCTGCACAGTCCCAATAAATTCAATATATCACTTATTTATAGTGACGGTCACGAAGCGGTGGCTCAGATAGTAGAGTTTCTGATTATTAATCTGAAAATTGACGGTTCGATTCCTTCTCCGTTTTTTTGAAGCTTCAATTTCATCAGTTTGAGATGGATTATATGCATATAATAGATTATATAGGTAGTGCAGTGCATATAACATGGCGTTATCAGCAGTCTGACGACCGACACATTACTACAGCAAAGGTAAGAGCAAACACACGCACACAACACAAAAGGTAGGCATGCTGTCAGGTAAGTGTGTTAATTTACAGATTCTGCAAATCCTATACAAACCAAGTATAAAGTACCTGTTGCGCTGTGGCGCAACAGGAAAAATAGGAGAACTGCTTGTATCACTGTCAGTGTTATAGTCGAAATTATTGTTACTTTGTTGATTGCACTCATCACTGTCCGTCACATAATTAGCGTTGGTGTTCCTCGTGTTAGCCATTTTCTTTGGCTTGTGACAAATCGTAGAAATATGACCTTTGAACCCGCAATTATGACAAGTTTTATTTTTAAACCAGCAATCGGATTTTGCCGCAGTGCCTACAATTTCCGACTTGAATTTCCTTCTTTCACATTTTTAGGTTTGGCATTGGCTTTAACTTTGTTTACTTAACCGCTAAAGTGAGGCTGAGAACTGTGGAGAAACTTTGAATTTTTTGCGGCCATTTCCATGCTTTGCGCCAGTTCGAAAACACGGCCTAAACAAATGTCTTTTTCCACCAAAAGTTTCCTTTGAATTCCGTCACTACGCAAACCACAGACAAATCGGTCCCTCAAGGTACCGTCCAAATCTAGAAACTCGCAATGAACTGCCAACTTGCGAAGTTCGGTCAAAAACTGTGCAATTGTTTCACTTTCTTGCTGGCGACGATTGTGAAATTTAAATCGTTCAGCAGTTTAAAGGGGGCGACGCTCAAAATGCTGCTTTAAAACATCTTTGAGCTGATTTAGTGGCAGATCAGCTGGAGAATCGGGGGCGGTCGACGATTTCAGTAAAGAAAACGTATTTGAACCGATCGTGCTCAGAAATACAGCACGCTTTCTGTCGTCCGCCTGAATATTATTGGCAATCAGGAATTGGTCCATTCTTTCAACATAAGTTGTCCAGTTTTCCTCCGCAGAGTCAAAAGAGCTTAAGGGGGCGCTCCGGGAATCGGGGGTTACATCGAAAATTGGCAAAAAAGTTGGCAAATGTCAAACTTTACTATACATATATGTACTATGGCACAAAAGAACACTAGAGGCAAAATTTCAAATCACGTGATCATGTCACGTGACTCCCAGAGCACCAAACGTGAGTGAATTTTCGGCAAACGATAACTCTGCTTATGCTTTGCGTGTAGTCACACTTTACATATCAAAATGTAGCTTATGCGCTTCTGTAGTTGAACATTATTTTGGTTTTTAACATTTATGTTGGGTCAAAATGTCGAAAATGACGAAATGTCATTATATGTTTTCGAAGTCGAACTCTGAGCAATAAAATTCATGTGAAAAAATTTCTAAGCTTTATTTTAAAAAACTAAAAAAATCGTTCAACTGCGTAGAGCCCAAGGCTATAATTGTACAAAATTTTGTAGAAAAATATCTTACCAGAATTTCATAATCGAATGCCGAAAAATTGGTTTTGTATTCACACAGCTTATATTTGAGTCTGCTGCTTCCAAAAATAGTTTCTTGTGCGATTTTTTTGCACAGAACGCAATAAAAGTGTTTTAATTTTTTATTACAACTAATAAAATCCACGTATCGTCACATTTTATTCGACTTTTACACAGTTTCAGCAAGTAAGCCAGTGCATCAACGCTTTTTGAGGTTTTTTAAAACAGACGATACGTAGATTTTATTAGTCGTAATGAAAAATTTAAACAATTTTATTGCGTTCTGTGCAAAAAAATCGCACAAGAAACCATTTTCAGAAGCAGCAGACTCAATCAAATATAGGCTATGTGAATCCAAAACCAATTTTTCGGCATTCGATTATAAAATGCTGGTTAGATATTTTTTTACAAAATTTTACACAATTATAGCCTTAGGCTCTGCGAAATTGAACAATTTTTTAGTTTTTTAAGATAAAGCTTAGAAATTTTTTATATGAATTTCATTGCTCAGAGTTTGACTTCGAAAACACATAATGAAATTTTTTATCAAAACCCGACATAAATGTTAAAAACAAAAATAATGGTCAACTAGAGAAGCACATAAGCTATATTTTGGTATATAAAGTGTGACTATACGCAAAGTATGAGCAGAGTTATCGTTTGCCGAAAATTCACTCACGTTTGATGCTCTGGGAGTCACGTGACATGATCACGTGATTTAAAATTTTGCCTCCAGTGTTCTTTTGTGCCATACTACATATATGTATAGTAAAGTTTGGCTTTTGCCAACTTTTTTTGCCAATTTTTGATGTAACCCCCGATTCCCGGAGCGCCCCCTTAACTGTCCAATTGTTCCCATCATTCACTGCGCCAAATGAATGAACTAAATGGCTAATTGTAGTTTACTGTTAGGTTCAATCAGACCATTACACACAGTCAATATAACTACAATAACACTAACTAGTGTAGGATCAAGTCCCAGTCATATCAGAATACTTGTCAGTTTCTTTGATTGTTCTTATATATTGTGTCAAAATTTTATGTCTCAACTCAAAACTGTGCCCTTCGAGGAAAAACCTTGTTTTTACGCGGCGGCCTCAGCCGCCGCGTATATACTATAGTACAAAAGGCTCATATAATTAACACGTAGATTAGGCTTTTGCTGTGTTATTCTACTGCTAGGTCCCTAAATTAAACACTGTGTGTGGGTGTGTGTCAGATCTTCTGCGAACCTACGTCGTTAGTGGCAGAAGATTATTCTGGTTGCAAAAGGGTTGCAACTAAGCCTGTTGCAACAGTCTATCCAAGTTTGTTTATCAACACGTCGGAACCAGGAAACTTTTAGTTCTAATCCGATGACAAATTGGAAAGCAAAGCAAAGCAAAGCAAAGCAAAAGCAAAAGCAAAAGCAAAAGCATTTTACTCGAAGACGACACATGCAAGACGACACTGTCTCAATCAATTTATCACCATACAACGACAGAAAATACATACACATATGCAGTATGTAATTAGACAGACCATCAATAACATAGGAACAGAGAAGGCGCCCAGCCTAATTTATTAATCTCTAAATACCGTTAGAAATATTTTTAAAATTTAAAAACGTTTAAAATTGGAAACATTTGCAGCTGAGACTACATACTCTGGCAATGCGTTCCACGGAGCTATAACACGAAGAGCAAAGAAGTGTTTCCGACAAAGCCTATGAAACAAACCAACCTTCAGTTTTTTACTATGCCCTCTAGTTGCTTTATAATCACTATGACTAAACATTGACTCAGAATTTATAACAGTTAGTCCATTTATTATTTTATACATATAAACAAGATCTTTCAACAGACGGCGCAATTCTAATGAGTCCATTTTTAAAACTTTTAGCCGTTCAGAGTATTCCAAATGACATATATGGGGGAAACTTTTCGTAAAAACCTTTTGTACTTTTTCAAGCAACCTTATATCCGTTTCAAGCACAGGGCCGGATTTATCGAAGCAAAATGTTCGTCATCAGAAATGTTCGTCATCGAAAATGTTCGTCATCGAAAATTTTGGATTGATCGAAACATTTTCGATGACGAACATTTGCTTTTTCGATGACGAACATTTGCTTTTTCAACGGCGAGTTCGTCATCGAAAAAGCAAATGTTCGTCATCGAAAATGTTCGTCATCGAAAAGTTCGTCATCAAAAATGTTCGTCATCGAAAAAGCAAATGTTCGTCATCGAAAAAGCAAATGTTCGTCATCGAAAAGCAAATGTTCGTCATCGAAAAAGCAAATGTTCGTCATCGAAAAGCAAATGTTCGTCATCGAAAAAGCAAATGTTCGTCATCGAAAAAGCAAATGTTCGTCATCGAAAAAGCAAATGTTCGTCATCGAAAATGTTCATTATTGAAAATTTTCAGCGTTCGAAATTAGATCAGTCGTTCTAAGTCTAAACATTCTGAATTAGAACATTTTCATTAAAGTCTAAATTCTCTAATAATAATAATAATAATAACTACTGCTAAATACTTCCAATACTACTACTACTACTACCTAAGACTACCTAATACTAGTAAAATTGAGGTACAATAAAGTATTGAATTTAGTGGTTCTGTCTGGTGCCAATAGACAGTGGCAAACTTTCAAAGTTGAATATTATTTTGTTTCAACTTTTCCGCAACATTAACCAAAGTTTTGAAAAACTTTACATAAATCATTCTGCCGAAAGAGAACTAATTTAATAGTTCAGAAAAGCTGAAAAGCTGGTTATAATTTCACAGAGCTCGGTTCATATACTCTCCCTTGTCCTTGTCCCTATCATTTTGTCCTTGAGCAATTCCAAAATTACCTGGCCAGATAAGCCGATTTTTGGCATGAAAATATTTGATCTCAATTCCAGACCGAATACAAAATTCATCTAAAACGCTTCCGTTAATTCTTCACAGCAGCTGACCGAAATGTGCCCTAGTCCTTCTTGTCCCTCTGTGTTCTCAAGGACTAGTATGAACCGGTCTTAAATTGAACCAAATGCTTGAAACGGCCAGCCAACTCTCTTTGCAGTATGGTCGCAGATATCAGTTATTCAGTTAACAGCTATTAGGGTCGATTCATACTTCAGTAGGGCATACGGACAAAGCCTGTATAATTCGTTTTTTAATTCTTACTTTTTAAGGCAAACGCGCATAGCTTGAGCCTAAGTTACGTTCATATTTTTGAACAGTATGTCCGTTTGTCCGTATGCCCTGGAGTTTTGGCTAAGTTGAACTGAAATTAACTTTGCCGGGCATATACGGACAAAGTGAAATAGTGCGGTTTAGTATATATAGATGAACGGACATGTGGCTGACGGGCAAAGTGGCAGACGGCTGTACGGGCGAAGGTGTGAATTGAACAGCCGTTCTGCCGTTCAGTTGGTCCCAATGTCCATACGGCAGTACCGTTATTTTAATAATTAATATTAAAAATTGTTATTAAAAATACTTTTAATTTCAATTATTTTATTAATATTATTATTAAAAAATAAATGAGCTGCGCTATTTATATGAATATTTAATTAATAATAAATAAGGTTGGCTATTTATATTAATATTAAAATTACTGCCAACTGCTTATGTACCTAAAGATGTTCGCAGTTGAAATTTTCAACAGAGGTACCAAGCTCCGTTGAAATGTTAGTCATCGAAAAAATTTTCGATGACGAGCTTTTGTCATTTAGAACATAATAATGTTCTAAAAGACCAAAGCTCGTCATCGAAAAATTTCTCGATGACGAACTTTCGATGACGAACATTTGTCTTTTGATAAATCACCGTTGAAAAAACAAATGTTCATCATCGTAAATGTTTCGATCAATTCAAAATTTTCGATGACGAACATTTTCGATGACGAACATTTGTCTTTTCAATAATGAACATATATTTTCGATGACGAACATTTGGTTTTTCGATGACGAACATTTGGTTTTTCGATGACGAACATTTTTGATGACGAACATTTTCGATGACCAACATTTTCGATGACGAACTTTCGATGACAAACATTTTTGATGACGAACATTTTGTTTCGATAAATCGGGCCCAGGACTCCAGACCTCAGAAAGTCAGAAGCATACTCTACCAGCGGTCGAATATAGGAAACATACAACAATAGCAGAGTCGGTACATCACGAGACACAACTACTATCATAAGCCTACGTAATATATGCAGAGCTTTATTAGTCACTTCAGCACAGTGACGGCTGAATTTTAAATCACGTGTAACCGTCACCCCAAGATCCTTGGTCCATTCGACTGCTTCCAAGGACTGACCCTCCAAAAAATATGACAGTTCGGGATTATTTTCGGGAAACTGTCAAACTATGCCGAAGGGCCGTAGCAGTGCTGCACAGTGCACAGATATGGATGTCGTTGCGATGTTACGTAACATGCAAGACTCTTGCTTAGCTTTTCTTAGCTGAAAATTGGTGTTTTACATGTCATGTGACATGTTAGTTAAACACGAAACAGTAAATTATATCATTACAAATATACGTTATCCGTCAAACTGTAAATAGAGCAGCGTCAGCCGCTGACTTTATATTAGGGCAAAAAAGTCAAAATAAGTATTGCGGTTGCTCAAAAAATATCATAAAAAGTATTGAGTCATAAATTTTGTTATATTATAAAAAAATAATTAATCTAGGATTATAGCATATAGCTTGTGCAACGTGGATCAATGTGTTTGGCTTATTTCAGCTTGCTAATGTGCAACACATCAATATACGTTTTCAGATTTCTCCAAATGGGTCTTTATCAAGTATATGTGAAAGGTGGGGGTCGCCCCCCCATACCCTTTTCAGAAAAGACCAGGACAGGAATCGAACCTGTGCCTTCTGCTACACTCCGGAATATGGCAGACGTGTAATGGCAGACGCGCACGCTGACCACTACACTATCCCGGCCTACCTCATACTAACTCCGACAGCCTTTATCAACCCCAACAGCAGAACTTCTAACTACACTACTATGCGGCTGTCGTTGCAATTCGCAAGACGCGCCTACTACGCTGACCGCTGCTACGTTACATCGTGCTACGTTACATCTTCCCCCCGCATAATCCAACTGCGTCCTCGCAGTTGCTCAGGTACGCTCGCTTCACAAGAATTCCTGGGTTTTCTAAGGATCACCCGCAACCTTAACCATAAACTCCTGGGTCTTTTAAAGATCACCCGTAACCTTAACCATAAACTCCTGGGTTTTCTAAGGATTACCGTAACCTCACTCAAACAACTAAACCTGGCTCCCTCTCCAGGATAACCCGAAACCTTTCTCAAATGAACTCATGGGTTTTCTAAGGATTACCCGCAACCTAACAACCAAATCACAATAACTCAGCGGCGTACCGGTAGGGGTTGAAACCCCCAAATCCAATCCCCAATCCGCGTATATCTCAGGTCCGACCCACTCGAACAGCGCCAGATGAAAGGTGGGGGGGTCGCCCCCCCATGCCCTTTTCAGAAAAAACCAGGACAAGAATCGAACCTGTGCCTTCTGCTACACTCCGGAATATGGCAGACGTGTAATGGCAGACGCGCACGCTGACCACTACACTATCCCGGCCTACGACTAACTTTTCTAACAGCCTTTATCAAGCCCAGCAGAACTTCTAACTACACTACTATGCGGCTGTCGTTGCAATTTGCAAGACCCGCCTACTACGCTGACCGCTGCTACGTTACATCTTGCTACGTTACATATGTATCCATATCATGTGCATATCATATATCCTATGCTCTATTAGTTTAATCTATCTTATAACATTGAGATGACTGGTGTTATTTAGCTGTTCTTGTTACAACAAGCAGCAATTTATTGCAAAATTGTCGAGTAAATTATGGTTTTACTGAGAACAGTTTGTCCATTAACTTTGTTGAAAGTTAAACCTGCCGCTGCTGTATTGGTTTTTTATTGAAATAATATTTAATTCCAAGTAAGGCCAGGTTCACACTAGTACTTGCACAACGCAAGCATAGAAGTACAAGCACAGCCAATCGGATACAATGGATCACCAGTCCTGGCCTCAAATAGTGTCTTTTCACTCGGAGTTGATATAACACGTGGGGAAAAACCCGCATTTGTCGCTAGGCCAAACCTTGATCTAAAATGTTGGAGCCGGTTTTATTTCGATATACCTAACGTTTATTAAAAAGGTATTAAAACCCTTACAGGGGAAACCCACACCTGACAAAAGACCCGCCCATTCGACCACCCGCGTCTGGTAGCGGCGGTGTTTTTTTGGTGCGGCGCGACTTTTGAGGAGTAGAGCACATCTGTGGAGTAGCGGAGACAATATTGGTGGGGGGCTCAGCAGGGAGGGAAGGTTTCTAGGCACCCCCCCCCCTTGAGAGAACAAACAACCTGTTCAAACAAGTGCTGTTCATGTTCAATTTTTCCTAAATTTTCCCTCCCCTCCCCCGCCCCCCCCCCCCCGGCCGGTCCCCCCCCCCCCCCTCCCCCCCTTCATGTATGGATGGAAGAACGCCCGCTGTATTTAAAATGTGAATATGAAATATATGCAATATATGCAATTTTCATATATGCAATATGAAAATCGCCTTTCGCAAGCCCCATTATAAAATTTTAAGTTATTCATTCGAAAAACAAATCATCTTTATTTCCCATGAAAACGTTACAAAGGTCTTAGAAGTTTTGGTTAAGCTTCAAATCAATCCAAAATTTAACTTAATGGCTAATTTTAGCGCCTTCGACTCTCCATGGAGGGCACCGTAAGAGGATTTGTCTGGTCGTGACTGACACATTTCAATTGGTTATGACTATGCAAAAGTGTCCGGGGGACACTTTTTTGGGGGGACACTTTTGCAGGTGACACCGGCCCTTGGGCACGAAAGTATGCGACTGTGACTACTTTGTTTATTTCCCCTAATCTGAAAGGGAAAACATTTCTTTTCTGTATGATCACAAGAGGCAAAGCCACAGTATAATAGGGGGCAGGCGACAGCAATAAGAACAATTTTGAAATTTTAGCATAAAGGGCAAACTTGGTCTCCTTTGGGTCATTTGAGTATTCTTTACGGTTGAGCATGGATTTTAAAAATTGTGCAAATTTCCGCCGTTCCGCTCGTGCTGGATCTGCGTTCATATTGTTATATTCTCTCTTGGGGCTACATCTTAATTATAGAGGTGGGAAAATAGTTCCTGAGCATTCTCGAACCCGTCCGTGCGTTGATCGCTTGGATGGAGCTGGTCGTTCATTCGTTAAACTCTCTTGGGGCCTCACCAACCTGTTTTTCCATAAGAGGGGGAAAAAAGGTTCCGAAGCATTCTAATGTAAAGTCTACTGCAGTAAAATAAGAGAAAAAAATAATTTTGTTTAAAAAAAAAATGATTTTGCGTATTTTAGAATTGTAGCTAGTTGAAATCGGAAAAGATTTGCAAAAAAACCCAAATTTTTTAGCAATTGTGCTATTTTGAGATTTGAAAAAAAAAGATGTCAAACTCTTTATGGGATTATTAACCCATTGTCGGAAGCCACATAACTAATTTTAATGAATGCTTAAAGACTTGTTAAACTTGAACAGTCTCGAACATATACGAATACAAAAAGCACAGTATAGATATAGTGTGATTCTACCGAACTGTAATAAAGTTGGAATATATATCATGTATGGTGTTTACGATTCTTTATGGTGCCGAAAACCATTTTTTTCCTTTTGGGGGTAATTGGACCTTTCGTAATTGACGTTTTGGAACTGTGGACGTGATTACACCTTTTCGAAATTGACGTTTTGGAACTGTGGACTACTATTTTGTATTCTTACGAACTATTTTCGATCGATGAATATGGAGCCGAACATTCGAGCAGCATTGGCAGTACAAAGAGCCATTTTTCGAGGACATGCAGCTGGACTATTGGATCAAGCCGTTACGATGCTGCGTGACGGTTTACAAGCTGATGTAGAAATGCTAGCCAATCACTATGATAAGCTGCTAGATGTTCAGTCTAAATTAGATACTGTAAATTCTCAAATTTTAGCAGTAACTAGTGAGGTTGATGTTGAGAATGATGTAACTGATGCAGTTCAGTTTCAGTTACGTATATCCGAATGCAGTATTGAATTGTTTAACAGACGCAAAGTGATTGAAAAACGAGCTGCTGAAGTTGCACCAGATTCGAATTTCAATTCAGAAGCTCGAAATGTTCAATCACATGCATCGAACCGGATTTCTAGCAAACTGCCAAAACTGACTATTGCTAAATTTAGTGGGCAGCCATTAGAATGGCGACAGTTCTGGGATTCGTTTGAATCAGCGATCCATTTGAACAGTACGCTTAGTAATGTCGACAAATTTAACTACCTACTTAGTTTGCTCAGTGGTGAAGCGGAAAGAGCAATTAAGGGGTTAGCTATCACTAATGTGAATTATATGGTTGCTGTGGACACGATTCGGGAAAGATTTGGGAACGAACAGACAGTTGTGTTTTCTCATTTTGAACAATTGTTCAGGTTGTCGACTGCTACCAGAGAAACTGCAAAACTGCGCTATGTGTATGATGAATGTGAATTGCATATAAGGGGGTTAGAAGCCATGGGCATTACAGAAGATAAATTTGGCGTAGTCTTTATACCACTAATTCTGTCAAAATTACCAGAAGATATTCGTATCGATTTGAACCGTAAAAACAATTGCAAGAATTGGGAATTGTCAGAGTTACGTAAACTGCTAAAAGAGGAAATATTAGCTAGGGAGCTAGGCGAGCAAAATCGCATTAAGCAGAGCTGTGTTGACAGTAAATTTAACTATCGCAGTACCCGATTTCATGTGCCTTCTGCTGGTACGACCGGTGCATTGACCTCCAATTCTTCTGCTACTGGGCGGCCTGCGCTGACATCTGCAAACCCGAAATCAACTCCAAGTTCACCGTGGTGTATGTTTTGTAAGAAAAACCATTTTTCTGATGAATGTGAGTCGTTTCCAGATTTGGAGTCCAGACTACGCCAAGCCAAAGACAGATGCATCGGCTGCTCGAGAAAGGGACATTTTATCGCGAACTGTCCAAAACCTAGCACTTGCGTGTATTGTAAAAAAAGTCATCACCGGTCCTTTTGTCGTCTTCGATTTGGCAAAGGCACTAGCCCCACGGCATTGGCAGCAACTATAGAGCAACCGAGCCCAGTATCTGAGCCCGTGATGTTGTCTGTTGGGCAGCATGTGTTAATGCAAACAGCAGTAACGACAGCGTCAAACAGTAGTCATCAGCGTGAAACGAAAGTCCGAATTTTGTTAGACACTGGCAGCCAACGAACGTATATAACTCAGACGGCATCGAAGAGCCTGCAGTTGAAAGCGGAGACTTATGAAGTTATAAATATTGCTTCGTTCGGTTCAACGAAAATTAGAAAAACTACGTTGCCAGTTGTCAGTTTACGATTGCGTACGACTAATGGAAATTCAATTCCTATTACTGCAAATGAAGTCCCAACGATAACCAGCCCAATACTTCGACAGCCAGCGAATTTGTCAAAGCATAAAGTATTAGCGAAGTTACCCTTAGCCGAGCCGATTTCGAATTCGGTTGAAACGGTAGTGATTGATTTGTTGCTTGGCATGGACTATTATTATGACTTTGTAATGTGCGATAGGCTGATGCTAGAAGAAGGCTTGTATTTGATCCAGTCAAAATTTGGCTGGATTATTTCAGGCAGAACCGACGAAACAAAATTTGGAGTTGTAACACCAGCCATGTTAAATTGGAATACCACCGATGACTACAATTGTCGTTTTGATATTGATCAGCTCTGGCGACTCGACTGCATAGGAATCAAAGATGATGGAGCCAAAAATGATGATGATGAAGCGATACGAATTTTCAATGATACTGTTCGATTTGTTGATAATAGATACGAAGTCACATGGCCCTGGAAGGACAGCAACTGTAGTATAGCCGACAATTTCGAAGTAGCTCTGCGACGATTGAAGTCACTTTATCGACGATTGCGAAGCATGCCCGAATTACTGAATAAATATGATGCTACAATTAAAGATCAGTTGAAG
The DNA here is from genome assembly GCA_030248245.1 of Trissonchulus sp. WLG1_4. Classification (NCBI taxonomy): domain Eukaryota; kingdom Metazoa; phylum Nematoda; class Enoplea; order Enoplida; family Ironidae; genus Trissonchulus; species Trissonchulus sp. WLG1_4. The sequence continues at coordinate 18,067 of JASANF010002606.1, read as the reverse complement.
ACCGGAATAATTGAGAATGTCGACGAAAAAAAAGTGGATGGACCCCGTATGTATTATATACCGCATCACTGTGTTGTCAAAGAAACTAGTGTCACTACGAAATTGCGCGTTGTTTATGACGCATCGTCAAGTATCTCGCCGGATTGCAAAAGTTTAAACGAATGTTTATATCGAGGTCCTGTTTTGCTGGAAGATTTGTGTGGCCTGCTGTGCCGATTTCGACTGAAACCTATTGTAATGGTGAGTGACGTGGAAAAAGCGTTTTTGCAAGTTGGCCTGCAAACTTCTGATCGCGAAGTCACAAGATTCTTGTGGGTAAAAAGTTTGAACAATGCGGATATTGAAAACAATGTCAGTTTTTACAGATTTCGGAGGGTCCCATTTGGTGTGATATCAAGTCCCTTTTTGCTCGGCGCAACGATTAACTATCACTTGTCTCAATGCGGAGGAAAAGTTGCCGAAGAAGTACGAGCCAACACGTATGTCGATAACATTTTCGGGTTCTGTATGTCAGTAGACGAAGCGTGTGGCTACTATTCGGAGGCGAAGGAGTTGTTTCGATCAGCCTCTATGAATCTACGAGAGTGGATGTCGAACTCGAAAGAAGTGATGTCTTTTATCCCAGAAGGTGACAAAGCGAAAGGCTCCGAAATTAAAGTTTTAGGAATGCGTTGGACAATTGGTTCAGATGCACTGCGGGTCCAGGCACCAACGTGTGCACAGGATACCAAGTGGACTAAGCGATCAATTGTACAGTTTGCCTCTAAGCTGTTCGATCCTCTTGGTCTTGTTAGTCCAGTAACGATAAAGGCAAAACTAATTATTCAAGACCTGTGGAAAGCAAAGTTTCCATGGGATTCAGAAATTTGCGGAGAGCACAAAGAAAAGTGGCTAAAAGTATGTGACGAATTGCAATCATTGTCGAGTTTATCTTGGAATCGATTTATCGGTGCTAGTGTGGACGAAGCCGACATTCAGATACATGTATTTTGTGATGCCTCTGCTAAAGCCTATGCCGCTTGTGCATATTTGCGAGTTGACAGTCTGAACGGTTCGATTATTTGCAATCTGATAATGTCAAAAACTCGCCTTGCACCAATCAAACAGTTGACGCTACCTCGACTGGAACTCATGGGAGTTTTAATTGGTGTGCGATTGGCTAAGTTCATTGAGAATGAGCTTCGATGTTGTGTGTCTCGGGTCTTCATTTGGAGCGACTCAAAGTGCGTGCTACACTGGATCAATTCAAAAAATATATTTTCTGTGTTTGTGGAGAACCGCCTCAAAGAAATTAGAAAACACAAAGCCGAATTTCGATACGTATCCACCGTTGACAACCCTGCTGATCATCCAAGCCGTGGACTGTCGTACAAAGAGTTAGAAGAAGCCTATGGATGGTGGCATGGTCCTCAGTGGCTCAGTAGTTCAGAGAAAAATTGGCCTACAATTATGTCTATTTCGATACAAAAGCAGGATCTAACAAAAGAGAATGTTCAAAACACTACAACGGTTGCGGTCTCCCTTTCCGATGTTGATTCCTGTCTTTTGGGTATCGATATACAGAAGTTCAGTTCATTGTCGAAACTCGTTCGTGTGACTTCTTGGGTTTACCGTTTTATAAACAAAGCCAGGAACAAAACCGATATTTCTGGTAACCTCACCGCTTCAGAAATTTCAGAGGCAACAAATCACTGGATTACAGCTGTCCAAAAAGCGTGGTTTCCTTCAGTTTTGGATAGTTTGAGCTGTAAAAATAGTTCCAAGCCCGTACCACAAATTGTAAAACAATTGCGTTTGTACATGGACTCAAATAACATAGTGCGCTGTCGAGGGCGCTTCGAATGGACCAAGATTGCAGAAACTGAAAAATATCCTGCCTTGTTACCAAAAAACAGCCATTTCACACAATTGGTGGTGAACAAATGTCACATTACATTGGGTCACGCTGGGGTCAAACACACGTTAGCGCAAGTACGACGCCAGTTTTGGATCCCACATGGTAAGGCAGCAGTTCAGCGTATTATACGTGTCTGTCGAGTTTGCAAAAGGTGGGAAGGCGGCTCATATTCTATTCCAGAAATGCCACCTTTACCACTATCAAGAACCGAAGAAAGTCCAGCGTTTACATACACTGGAGTCGACTTTATAGGTCCTTTAATGATATGTGAGTCCGATAAGTACGTAAAGATGTGGCTATGCATCTTTGTGTGTGGAGTTACGAGAGCAATTCACCTCGAAGTGGCTCGAGGTCTAACGGCCGAAGATTTTATTTTCTGTCTGCGACGTTTTGTTGCAAGACGGGGAAGACCAAGACAGTTGATTTCTGACAAGGCACCAGGCTTACGCTTAGCAAATTCTATTCTAAAGAAGCTTTTTTTGGAAATAACAAAGAATGAATCCCTTGCACACTTCTTGATCGCAGAAGGAATCGAATGGAAGTTCATCCCGGAGTTTTCTCCGTGGATGGGCGGCTTCTATGAAAGACTGATAGGGTCAGTAAAAAGAACTCTGAGAAAGGTTATAGGAAAACGATATATTTCTAGTATTGAACTGATGACTATTTCAACAGAAGTCGAGTCAATAATTAATTCTAGACCGCTAGTTTATATGGAAAATAGGGAATTGGATAATTTTATTTTAACTCCAGGACATTTTCTTGGAACTAACTTAAATACTATTTTTCCTGATTTTTCAACTAACAATAGTGATCCGGATTATATTTCTGGCAATTTAAGTAGTGCTCAGACACTTTTCAACCGATGGAAAAAGCAAGAAAGAGTTTTACGTCAGTTCTGGAATTCTTGGAGCAAGGATTATTTTTTATCATTACGGGAAAAGGATTCATCTTACAAGCAAAGAAACAAAGTCTACTGTGCACCCAAAACTGGCGATGTGGTTCTGGTCAAGAAAGCTAAAATACCCCGCGGTCGCTGGTTAGTGGGGAAAATAAAGGATTGCATAGTGAGCCGAGACGGACGGATTAGATCAGCTCTGGTTCAGCTGAGTGATGGTAAAGTCATCCAAAGACCACTAAACTTGCTATATCCGATCGAGGTTTCCAACACTGATCAGTCTGCTGTAACTGCAGATTCATAAATCTTGGCCTCGGGAGTGTCGGAAGCCACATAACTAATTTTAATGAATGCTTAAAGACTTGTTAAACTTGAACAGTCTCGAACATATACGAATACAAAAAGCACAGTATAGATATAGTGTGATTCTACCGAACTGTAATAAAGTTGGAATATATATCATGTATGGTGTTTACGATTCTTTACCCATTAGTTTCTTGTTTGTTTTTTTTTGCTTTTGCTAGAAAGCTGGCTATTTGTTTTTTTTTGTGGTTGTTTCTTTCTTTTTTTTTTTGTTTTGTTAAATATTTTTCCCCGCGCGTATTTTACGAACAGTGAAAGTAAGTTAAGGACCTGCCGCCGCTGAGGCGGCGGCAGGAAACATGCAAGCTAAATAAACACTTGACTAAACGGTTTGAGTATGACAAAAGCGGTCACAGAATGTATAAACTTTACGTCGTATTTTACCAAATACGCGCCAGTATCACACTCACAAGGTTTCAAAAACCGGAGCAGCTGTAGCAACCCTAGTTCAGCGGGGGTTGGAAAGGGTTGCTCTACGAGAATAGAACCTACTGTGTGGACGCATGTAATATGTATGGCCATCTTGATAGCTTTTCATGTTACATCTCTAAAGTTGTTATTGTTTCTTAAAATATCAAGCATATTAAACCGTAGTATGCTACTGTAACAAAAATAACAAGCAAAGTTTACTGCAAATGTAATACAGTGAGTGAGAAGCGTGAACGTTTGACAACATTGGGCCTGTTGCGCAGTAAAAAATCATTGCAAACCAAACTAATGTTTACGTTTCAAATTCAAGCGTACATCATTGGAAGAAAACGACACTGCCTGAATGACAGTTAATTGTTTTGTACTGTGACAGGTAAACAAGCACGTTTTGCGAGCAAGGTTAAACTTATTTCAGATAGATTGCGTTGCGACTTGCTTGCAGTGCTGAGGATATTCTTCGAATCTAAAACGCGGCACTTAAAATTTTTTTAAGTGAACATATATATTTAAGAAACTTGTCGACCAGCTAGGTAAAACATGTCAGTGTTAAACTTAGCCAATGCTGTCACTAGAATAGCCTAAAATGTATCCATCGGAACAATGTTACAGAGCGTCAATCCACCTACACCTACACCTACAACTACAGAAGACATGAGACACAATTTAAGTTCAAAATTGATCACTCACTATATTGTAAAAGCGTACGTAATAGCTATTTTAGCAACATTTCGTGTATTTTACAGCAGTTACAGTGCAGTTGCGACTTACAACGCACACGCTCATGATGCGGTAGTCAGCTGATCCTGGCTAGGCAGTTCACGGTATTGAGCGTTAATGAACGACATCAATATCGTCAACTCAGTAACCACGTCACAATATGGCCGCCATATCGTCCTCTGGACTAAGTTAAGAACTTATTGCTTCCGACACGTTAATGAATATTCCACGGAACATAGTTGCGACAGGTTTTGTTAAATTACTCTTTTCTACATGCAGAAATTGTCAGCACTGAGAGCAGGCAGCTGATCAGTGCCACACACAATCTGGACACACACCCTCACAAACAGTGTTAATTGCTGACCTAGCAGCAGTTTAACACTAGAATAGGTGCATTCGTGTGCTCTTGATACACACGTTTGCATTACAGTATATACGCGGCGGCTGAGGCCGCCGCGTAATAAAGAACAAGCAAAGCCCAATGCAAAATAGATGTGGAAACATCAAGCCTATACTATCACTCTGTGAAATGAAACCTGCTGCGCTGCAAAGAACCATAACACACAGAATGACCGAAAATAATTATCGGCTCTACAGTTCTGAGACTTTCTTTTCAATATATGCGCTCCTTAGTGACATACGGACTGGCAATCACAAGCATGCAGTATGCTCGGTACTTTATGATCAAAAAAGAGTCAAGTTCAAGCGAGAATCAATCAGGTACATATGAAGTTGTCACAATCATCTTACACACCTTCATTTACGTAGGTTGGTGTTAAGAATTGTACAAATACTATTCAAATTAGATTAAATACTTACATTAAATAGAACTTTAGAAACAAATATGCTTAATAATGCAGAAACTGAATGGTATGTGTTGCTGTGTGTCTGAATGTAGTATGTGTGCTGTGGTGATGCTGTGTGTCTGAACTGCTGAAACATTTAGCTAGACACAGTACAATTTTTATTCCGCCCAGAGGCGGAATATTTATAAAAGGTTTGTAGTACCAAGAGTACATGGTTGGTGCTACGAGCCATAACAGAGCCTATGCTTACCATAGGCCTAATATATGGCAGTCTTTTTTTCTGCCAATGGTGGCCTGAAATTGAAACCTTTATCTGAAAATTGAAACAAATACAAAAGTTAGAACTACGTACCTAATATCTAAACGTCAATTTAAATTTTGACTATTTGAATACGTAAGCAGGCGTTTTTCGTCAGATTTTAATATTCATGTCAAAGCCCCCCTTGGCTGTCTGGGACTTGGCTGACAGCCACACACATTGCCAACCAATCTAGTACTTATGCAAATAAGTTTATTTCTCTTAGACAATGATTATCATTGTAGTTTACGTATTCGACAAGACAACCAATGAAGGTGCAATGGGTGGATCTTTCTTTGCAAAATATGCAAATTAGTTGTCACATTTGGGAGGAATAGTCATTCAATTTATTCCGTGAGTTGGGTGGTGGTAGCGCACTAACGGGGGCTCGTATGAAACTGCAGAGCGCGCGACTGCAAAATGTCTGACATAGCGAGCCGGGTCAAGATGGTGGGGGTACAACAAGGACCGCCGTTATCAGTGATCTTCAGTCAAACCAACACAATGGACAAACGACAGGAAATTACTGAGCAGGAACAGTTCGACATGTCTCCCAAGTGCCCTTTTCAGGGCAAGAAGGTTTACTATTTGCGCAGATTACGTATTTACTGGTTATTTAGGCACACGGTACCGATTACCGATAATATTAAATACGCCCTTCCCAATAAAGTCGCAAGCAGTTGAGGCTGATTGAAATAAATACTTAAGGTGGTATTTCCATAATCGCAGTGACACGTTTTTCTGACAGATCTATACACTATGAGTAAAAAGACTATTATTTTCTTAAACTACACCAAAAAACACCCAGAGCATTTTTTATTTGGTGTAAAATACCATGGTTAAGACTAGCTACCACATTGGCTTACTAAACTGTAAGCCAGCGGAGTAGCTAGTCTTAACTTTGGATTTCATCAGTGATCAAAACGTGATAGTAGACAGTTTTGAGTTTTGTTTCAAAAAATTGCAGCTATTTTATTTCTGCTTTACTTGTTGTTCTAAAAAAAAGCTTTCAAAAACGCCTCACGTAAAAAAAACTGCGATTCTGGAACTACCACCTTAAGTGGTTTACACGCATGCCACATTTGCACTAATCAGATTAACAGGAGTTTGCAGAGTTGTTGTTGTTGTTTGCACTGTTGCAGCTGAACTGCGAACTTCTATTTCTCTTTAGGTGACGACAGTTAAAAGAAACATTATTTTACCTTACATTTCACATGTTAGTTAAGTATGTAGGTTGCCTTGCATAGTTAGGTTTGACGCAACTCCAAAGCAGGAACCCAACGTGACCAACGAACTGAAATGACTTGTTCAAATAGAGACCAACCCAATGGAATTGCACAACAATCTTTAGCAAATAATAGTGACCACTGACCACAAATTTACTGTTCAAACATGTGCTTTGCATGTTAGTGATGACTTACTTTGTTCTGTCTGTACTGTAGTCTGTACTGGAATATTTAAGTTTACGCCACTATGTCGGAATTTGCCGCTTTTAGGGGCCTACTTGTTTCTGTTTCATGCATTTGAAAAGAAGCAATGTTCGGTGCTAATTTGCATATCAGTATTAAAGTACTGTCTGACAACAATAGCCTGCGTACAATACACACATACATTGGAGAACGCACCGGGGGTGCTAGAGCTGAAAATTCACGTGTGGCAACCCAAGCAACAGGGTGCGTTCGAAAAACTTCGTACACTGAATGTCTAGTAGCACCGGCACATTGTGAAAACGAAACTTTTTCCTGTCATATTAATAACTAAACCTACAAAACCGGCTTCCTTGGGCAGTGACAATTGAAGAGCGTATACGACGGCAATGATAACAAGCAAAGCCCAATGCAAAATGAGCCTGGAAATATCCAAGCTATATTTTCACGTAGTGAACCAAAACCTGCTGCGCAGCACATAAGTATTTGCACGATGTTTAATAGTCCAGTAAACAGTTTCTAGTATTATCATGAAAATCTGCATCATATTGTGATTCACTTTTGCCACTTTTGGAAGCTCGTAATACGCCTCATTTTATCGGTCCTTCGTTTTGACTATTTAGTAGCTTCTCTTCTGTTTTATGACTGACGAAAATGCTAGTCAGTTTCATGGGGTGCATTTATATTGTCATTTACAAAACTGCTAACGTCGTGCTTGCTATAACAGTGCATGATTGTGTGCCTGCGTATTTTCCGTTAAGTAGTGGGCTGGTTTGCGCCACTATGGCTATAATCAACTCCATTTTACTTGTATTCCAAATTATTAAATTGTTAAATTGTGCAAAACAATGGACAATTTGAAACTAAATAGTGTGAGATATTATTATCAAAGTGAAAGTGAGGCCTGTGTGGTTTAGGACTTTACTGCTATAAGGGTTATGTGTATGTGTGTGTAAGTGTACTGTGTATGTCATACTATGCAAACAGAAAGATGAAAATATTGGACGTAGTGAATGTTGTGATAAAATTTTGTTGTAAACCCTGCATTTGTCAATCTATATTCCATACGTATTCATGTAAAATATGCAAATGAACTTCGAGTTTTGTTAGTGTGTATATACTTAGCCGTTTTAATCACATAATAATTACGTACGTGCACAGGTATTGACTACATTGACACACAGACATGTAATGAACAGGGCCACAGAACAGACACATTTCAAACACACACTTACATTTACACAGACCCGCACAATTACACAGATGAAAACGCGCAAAGACGCACACACATAACTCTCTTAATTACACGTTATTTTCCCGACACCTCATTCTAAAGAAGCCTGCTGCGCTGTGGCGCAGCAGGAAAAATAGGGCTTGTGTGCAAGTACGTACCAAATTATACACCAAAGATAGTACAAACCGATTGCAATGGAATAACAAAAAAATGCAAGCCTGATCACCATAGTTGAATATGCAAATGAGCAAATGCAGGAAAAAGTAAAACTTTCACCGAAACACCACTAGGCACAGTGGCAGACTCAAATCAGTTTTATGATTTTTTGTCTTCTAATTCAGATTTTGCTTTGGTTTCAGTTTCGCTTTGGGCAAAATTAGCAGTATTTTCAGACCAGGAGTCATTTTGTTTAAACAATAAAAATTCAGTGATCTCATAAAAAAATGCAGTTAAAAGTAATGATTTCAAGGCATAATGGCGAAATGTTTTGAAAAAATTATTAGTTTGTCCTTTTTTACCTTCAACAAAGAGTACCCTCAACTAGAGCTAAAATTTTTCACCCGACACCACTCGAAAATTTATCGGACCCGTTTTCATCCGGTCAGCATAAAACCAAAATTATATTAAATTAATGATAAACTCTGCAAATTGCTGCAACGATTGTAATTGTTGTCATTAAAATTAATGTGTACTTTTTCAATATCTGTTTTTAATAATTACTTTTCAATATCAATTTTCAATATCAATTTTTTGTAATTTTTACTGTATAATTTATAATCAGTTTCGAAAAAAATTATAAAAACTTAAGATGTAATTAGTTAAAAAATAATTACAATAATCATAAAAAATAGTATTTAAAAAAAGGGCTCGTCCTGGACTTTAACCAGAGACCACTCGCACCGAAGGCGAGAATCATTGTACTCGATCAACAAGTCACTGAAATGGACAAGCGAAAAAATGGTAATGACTTGCGACATTAGCAAAAACGGCTACTAACTAAAGATTTTCCTGACACAACTAATTAGTATTTATGTACAAACAAACCAAAAATAAATGATTTAGCATCTTAACATTTTTTGTGCGATGGTTTGCTTCACATTTTCTGCAATAAAAACTATGGGTGGTTTTGAGTGTGCAAATTTTTGATTTTCAACTCATTTTTGGGTACTTTTTTTGCCGCAGTCACAAAATTTGTGCAATTTTTACGCATTTTTGGGTAACTTTTCCGGCCATCAGAGAGAGGTCCAGGGGGGTGTCGGATGTCTGAGGGGGGTGCCGATCCCCCTCCGGGGGGGGGGGGGTGGCTGCCCACCCTACTTCTCCCCTATATTATGCATCTATGATCTTAATCATATTTTTAATTTTATGGCTATTTATCATTAGTTGTAGCTGATAGCAGATATGAAACATCTTTGTGATCTACTAACAAATTTTACCGCTATCCGGTAGATGTTTAATATGACTAAAAATTTCATAGCAAGCCCAAACCTATTTATTTAAATGGAGTAACAAACAAATAAAACAGGGTCAATATAGAATCAAAAGACAAACATTTCAATGAAAAAACTTTTTTGAATTCACTAGCCTTTCCGCGCCATCAATAGTTAGAAAAAACGCCTTGAAACCTCCATTGACCTTTGCGTTTTTTAATTTAACCTCTACCTCTTTATGCTAAATGGATTTCTTGATTAAATGAAAAGCAGCTGGGATGCCATTATATTAGACACTAGAGTCTCAGCAAAAAATGTGACGGGTCATGCTGGGTAAATTTCTAGAAAACCAGAAGCCAAAAACCTCTACAGAAAACTGATTAGTCCATTAGGGCAAACTTATTGGACTGAGCTAACGTATGTTTCAGAGACACAAAGTCATACCAAAAACACTTACTGTAATCACAGCTGATTTTGTTCGCGAATTGTTTTCTCTTGTTTCTGAAGCGGTCATGAGCAAATAATACCAAAGTTTTGCATGAATGGTCAACAAATACGTTCCATACATAAAAGATGAAATGCAAAACTGATGAAATGGTAGCTACATGTATGCTAGACCATGAACCGGGAGGCTCAATGCTCACTGCTAGCAATTGCCCGTCGCTAATTACGTAAATATGTACGCGATCACGACCGACAAACACACGCCCACTAAAACAGTGTTTTTTTCTGTTGCGCCACAGTGCAACAGAAAGCTTATATTTGTTTTGTATAGGATTTGCAGAATCTGTGCATGCACACACTTACGTGACAAAATAGCTACCTTTTGTGTTGTGTGCGTGTTTTTGCTATTGCGGGTCTCTTGTGTAATGTGGGGTCTCTGTCAACAGCCTGTTATACTTATATGCAATATATATGTAAGTTGTCATAGGTAAAACGAAAATTTGTCATTTCATTAATAAGCATTTCCATCATAACACCACCAATACGTATTCGATTCGAATCATATATTTACATACAATACTTACCATTTGTTTGGCCATAAAGCACCGGTTTCGACATTTTTGGCCAAAATTTAGGCTATCGTTTAACTGTCTAAATCGTTTACGGTAACTAGATAGACCCGCTTTCCTCCCCTGTGACCGAATTTTGGGGGAAGTCTTCCCCCAAATTCCCTCCAAATATTACTTCGTCAGAAACTTTTTCAATTTTTTTGTCTATCTGAGGATCCGCGTATTTGCTTCCCGTACTTACATCCCTAACATACCTGACGCACTAAGCTTGTATAAATATACTTATACTATCCTATTCATAATGATAATGAACCCCTCAACTTCACATTGAACTATCAGTTAGAACCAAGTGTGGTATTATGACGTTTAGCTTTCGGATCTCGTGGAGTCGATTGGTTCTAAAATTATACGTAACGTAAAATAGAGTTATTTGTCTGTTGCTACGAACAACGCTTGAACGTTATTACTGAAAACGTGGTACTTAGCATCTGTTTCATCAAAATATCTAAAAGAAGCCTTAATGCTTCGTACTACACAGTTATCCTGTAAATTTGAGTTTAAAAGGGCGTAAAATGGAGTTATTTTTTCCTCCGCAGAATCCTCCGCGATAGGCCATTTGTAGTTAGTTATTTCTGGAGGTCAACCACAAAAATGGCCATAACTTAGGCTATAAACATCGTAGAAAGATGAAAATTATGTCATTGGTAAAGGCAATTTTTAGCCCTTTCAAATGACATATCACATAATGGCGCAAGTTTCTGAAAATAAGTCCAAATTTTGGTTTCTAAGTTTTGACGTACGTTAAACGTTACGTCACAGGGTTATGTCACCCACCATTTGAAAGCTCTAACAATTTCCTCTCAAATGACGTTAAAATTATTATTCTACCACTACCGCATCAAAGGTTAAGGCCCCTGAAAAGTTTTCCTAAAAGGGGCTGATTGTACAGATCACCCCATTGGTGATCAAATCTTAAAACAATTGAGTTTAGTCAAAAATTTCAAAAAATTTTATGCTCATTTTTAAAATAATGTAACATAAAAAGACTTAACTAAGATATATACAACATGATCAAACTAGTCTAAACTAGACGCACTAGACTTGTTACATAATATTTACATAATTACAAAATATTTACATAATATTTACCTTACTATACTATATAAACTTTCTTGCTCAAAAATAATTACGATAATAACTTAGGATCAGCTCGAAGCAGAAACGTCATTTTTACGTTATCAGATAGCCGACAGCCTGGCCAAAAATTTTTCTATTCAAAGTTAGATCGTAAAGGCAACCGTTTAACCGCTACACCGGTTTGAAAAAATAAAAAATTTCCATACTGACATTTTCGGGCTCGAACATCTACTACAATGAATGTAAGATGACACTATTGTGTCATATAATTCGAAAATATTCAGACCGTCATAATTTGTCTCAACGTTAACGCAAAAACACGAAATTGACACCTTTCAACTCAGAAGAGTGGGCGCTTTTGAATGATACCTTACTTGACGTATACCATTCACGTTTAATCGTTTAAATCTACAATTCTAAATTATGACGCAAGTTTAACGTCAAGTCACAGGCCATATCACCCATTGTTTAAAAGCCCTCTGAATTTGCTTGCAAATGATGCGATGCCAATATTATAACTGTATCTCTACCCTATCAAAAGTTATTGCCCCTTAAGCCATTACTTAAGGGGCCGACTACACGGATCACACCATGTGTGATCAAATCTCAATGAGACTGCAATTTAGGCAAGAAATTTCTTAATTTCTACCTTAAGTTTTGCTGTCAGTTTATACATTACGTCAGAAAAGGTGAATAGTCGAACGAGTCTAAACTAGACGCACTGGACTTGTTACATAATATGAACTATACTAAAAATAATGATAATGACAAATTCTGCATGCTACCTCTCAAAACTGTAGCGCAACCTGTGGTAAGCGTCGCAAGATGCATAATTTTTTGATAAAAAGCGTTTGGGGTTGGTCATAGCGGTTTCCGTTCGGGCACCAAGGTCAAAATTACGTCAACTTGCAGTAAATGGGTCACGTGACCCATCAATCGAAAGCGCTTTGTCTCACCAATCGAATTGTGAAACTCCCAAGTGGCTGCGACACCAATAACAAAAGTTATGACAATTTTAAGGGTTTCACACCATAAAACACTGTTATCATAATTAAATCGTAATTACTACATTACGAAAAGTGTTCTTTTTCTCATATCCTTAAAGGCGCCATAACTGGCCTTCAATAACTCGGACGGACACAAGAATAGCATCATTGGATTGTTGCCGGGCAGGGCTTTCATAAGAGGGGTCACATGACCATCTGGTGCTTAAGATTACCCCGAAATAATTATATCAGGGTACGCGCACGTGACACGGTCATGTGACCCATCATTTAAAAGCTCTAACAATTTCCTGACAAATGACGTTACAATTATTATTGTACCACTACCGTATTAAAAGTTATGGCCCCTGAAAAGTTTTTTAGAAAGGGCTGATTGTACAAATCACACCATGGGTGATCAAATCTCAAAACAATTGAATTTAGGCAAAATTTAAATTTTTTTGCTCAGTTTTCAAATAATGTAACATAACACACAGACTTCACTGAAATAAATACAACCTGGTCGAACTAGTCTAAACTAGACACACTAGACTTAATAATTAGACGTAATAATTCCAATATTTACAATACTTACAATATATTTACAATATATTACAATATATTTACAATATATTTACAATATATTAACAATATATTTACAATACATTTACAATATATTTACAATATATTTACAACCTATTTACAATATATTTACAATATATTTACAATATATTTACAACCTATTTACAATATATTTACAATATATTTACAATATATTTACAATATTTTACAATATATTTTACAATATATTTTACAATATGATTTACAATATATTTTACGATATATTTTACAATATATTTTACAATATATAGTAACCTAATAATTATACTACGTCAACTTGCCGTAAGCGGATTATGTGACCCCTCATTTTAAAGCGCTTCGTCTCACCAATCAAATTGTGTAATTCCCAAGTGGCTGCGACCCCCATGACAAAAGTTATGGGGATTTTAAGTTTTTCACACCGTAGAACACATTTATCATAATTAAATCATAATAACCAAATTACGAAATGTGTTCTTTTTCCTCGTGTCCTTTACGGCGCCATAACTGGCCTTTAAAACCCCGGACAGACAAACGAACAGCATCATTGGACTGGCGTGAAGGACTTTCAAAAGAAGGGTCACATGACTACATAGAAAACATTTGTCTCCAGCTGGGCTCAATCCAGCAACCTGTTGGCTATTGAACCAATGCGCTAATTCACTGCGCTACGGAGACCACAACAAAAGAATATTTAAATGCCCTTAAATACCTTACGTAAGAATGCTTCAACACTGTCGACCTGGGCCAAGAAATTTTAAAATTCTCCACGAACCAGTTTCGTTTAAATTTTATAATTGTGTGAAAAAGGGTTACTGTGCCATTATATTGGTACGTTTGAATCTGTATTGTTATATTTATCATTTTGCTTAGGATTGTTTATATCCTATTAATTACTGTCTAATTTTTTATGTAATCGGAAACAGAGGGTATGTATAGGAAAGTTTAGTTCAGCTTGGAGCTCTGTAAAAAGTGGGGTCCCTCAAGGATCTGTATTAGGTCCCCTGCTTTTGCCTGCTGCGCCACGGCGCAGCAGGTTTCTTTAGAATGAGATGAGAAGAGTACAACGTGTAGTTTGGTGTGAACTGTGTGTGCGCTTGTGTATGTTCTAATCAATGCGATTGTGCGTGTATCGGTGAACGTGAGTGTGTGTGCTAAAAGCGTCTGTTCGGCAGTCGGCATTTTATGCTGTAAAAACGTACGTACATTGTTTTCCAAGTAAAAGACTTCATTTGCATATTCGACTACAAAGTCAGTTTGAATTGTTGATCTCAGAGAGTTCACATAATGTAACACTGATAGTATAATTTTTTTTAACTTGGCTCATTATCTCACACAAATTTAACACAGACATTCAAATCCATGTGTCTTTTCAACAGTGTTAAACATGGAAATAGGCTTCATGGCCACGATGTCACTAATCAGCCTACTATTGGAAGGAAAATTCATAGGCTTAGTGGCTTTCAGTACACGGTTAACCCTTTAATGCCCAGAGCATCTCGCGCCAGGCAGCCTGATTCTGACACCTTCTAGTTTTTTGATCATTGCTCGAGTTACGTGCATCGTAGAGAGATCGCAAAACCACTATTCGATAGAGAAATGAATGGTGCACAAATCATATTGAGTCGATTAATTGTCTAGGACGCACCGTTTTTGCGTTATAAGCGCTCAAAGTTGAGAATTTGTGAAAAAATTGCGCCATCGCTCAGGCATAATATGTACCTCCCCCTAGAGTATTAACACAAAAGTCGTGCGCTTGCCATTGTTGAAGGCTAGCAATAGAGTACAACATTTGTTGTATCTGATGCATACAAAGTTGACTGCTGGCGGCGCAACCCAAAATCTTGATGAGGTCACGAAGAAAATACTACTTTTACGATGAAAAAAAGTTAAATTTGCACATTGCTTATGGAAGCATAGGTTTTGTTGTGCGGCAGAAGATTCAAAATTTGGCCACTAAATATAAAGATCTAAGCTTTCTGAAAAAACAATTTGCAGTTCAGCTGAATAGAATGAACAAATCAAGTTTATGGCCCCCGATTGGGTATTCATCACGTGATGTGCCAAATGGCAGCTCTGGGAATTAAAGGGTTATGGCAAGTACAGTACTACCAAGAGTACATAATAGGACTATTATGTACTCTTTGGTATTACTTATTCCGAGATGCGTTTGTGACCAATAACAATCATAATTAATAAAATTACCATTTTACTATTATTTTTGCTGGTATTATGGATGAATATGGTCATACAAATGAAAAACCATTACGCAGTCGAATTCAGAATTCAAGATTAATTTACTACCCAATACCCATTAAACGTGTTGCACATTTACAAGACAAACGGTAGATTGAACCAAATCGGTTTCGCGACGATTAGCTTGAGGTGTCAGTGTTGCCAAAGAAGTTGTGCTCACAGATTGCAAAAAGAGAGCTTTTTGCATTAAAATAGTACGTTCACTGAGAAACTAGGCCAATGCTGTATGGTGTCAAATAATAACTGCCAGACATGAGACTATCAATGCCGACCAATATTTTGGACCAATATCAGTCGCCATTAAGCCAGACATCACACAGGGACATAAAAGATCAGCAAACAAGCAAGATAAAAACAAGCAAGATATATTAGCCAGCTTGCGAAGTACACTTTTACACAAAGTACATTTTTCGACTATTTTTTTGCCACAAATAATTAAGAAAAAAATGAAGGTTTGTTTTTTGTCGATTTTAAAATAAGCTTCTCGATTTTTCAAAATTTATCATTATTGCTGTGAGTACTATACTCTTTATGTAGAGCTTCACAGTTCGAACGTCTATTACTCCACAGCCGCTACAGTAATTTGCACTTAATTATGTGTGCATAAACTACAGCATATGTGCTATTAGTCTGTGTAAACAAACTAAACCAACAGATTGACATTTGTGACGAAATTATCATATCAAGTGTGAATAGGTTTTCAAAACGTCGTTTTTGCGGATTGGCGGCTTTATTGCAAACTGTATGCTGCACCAAATCTGAAACTTGGCAAAAATATTTGCCTTGACACATATTTTTAAAATATAAGAAAACCAAATTCTAAAATTTCACTGAGCAAATTTTACAGACATGCAAATTGGAGTGCCTTCACGACACACTACCCCCTAAACCAATTTAGCTAAGCCTTAAATTATTTAAATCGATTCAACAGATCTGCACCAATGACACTTAGCGCAGTTGCCGCTTAATGTTTAGTTCACGACACTGATGTTTAGCTGCAATTCAGCTGGGATCGATTTTACTGCAGTTTGGCTCAGAATATTATTATTTGCTGCGCAGCAGGTTTCATTTCACGAAGTATTAATATAGGCTTACAATTGCACATTTTGCATTGCGCTTTGCTTGTTTTGCTGTATATTAATGATCTACCTGACGTTGTCATCAAATCTCGCATTTGCCTTTTTGCTGACGATGCGAAAGTTTACATTGAACACAAAAATGATATACCCCAGAATTTATTACAAGATTTACTTGCTTTGCACAACTGGACTAATGAGTGGCAACTCTGTCTTAGCTTGCAAAAATGCGGTGTGTTCCATCTAGGTTACAATAACAATATTTTTGCCTATACTATTGGAAATGTGGCCCTGAATGCTGTTGATGATGTATGTGATTTGGGAATCACGATGACGCCAGCATTAGATTTTTCCTCATATTGTATGAAATTAAAAGCAAAAGCCTCTCAAAGAGCTGGGCTTATTTTTGCATCCTTTGCTCGTGGAGACCGTATCTTTTTAATAAATATGTTCAAAAGTTACGTTAGACCAATAGTTGAATATAATACCACTGTCTGGTCTCCTCCGTTTTTAAAAAAATATCGACCTCATTGAATCAGTCCAAAGAAGCTACACTAAACGGATCCCTGGTTTAGGATCCCTGGTTTGGAAAGTCTGTCTTACAAAGATCGACTGACGACTTGTGAGCTCGATTCTCTTGAACTGAGAAGACAGATTTTTGATTTATGTGTTGTTTATAATGTTCATGGTTTAATTGATTTACCCTTCGAATACATTTTTGAATACGCTTCCATTTGCAGTTTCCGTGGAGATCATTACTTAAAGTTGAAGAGTCTTCGTGTATGTAAATCAAGAAGCCTACACTTTTTCTCTTTTAGATTAGTTAAAGCATGGAATTCTCTTCCAGAAAAGTTGTCCTATCTAATTCTTTTTTTGTGTTTAAAAAAACGTCTTTTAAATAGTAAGAATGTCTTATTTTCAATTATTCGGGGGCGTGCCTTGAGGGCCTAAATTTGTGCCCGTGCACGCCTGGGCTACCTCTGCATTACTGTATTTCTCTGGTGCTTTTTTTATATTGCATATTGTATCGACCCGTAGGTTTTGTTGTACAATGTCGCCCCGTAGATTGTTTTGTAATGTAAAAGTTTCAATAAAAGAACTCCCCGGGATACTAGGAATGGAATGGGTTGGTATGTTGCAAGCCCTCGGTTGTAGGCTGGTCAAACGAATAACTAGCAGATTATGTGTCGTGTTGTTTTTTAATCTTTTCGAACAAGTTGTTCTAGAAGAGTTTACTTAATACTGTCTGTTATTCGTTGCCTGCTTCTGAGCGGGTTCCTAGTTTGGGGTAGGTAAGTGGGACGCAACATACCTACGCCAGGGGAACAGCGCATCGTCATCAGTATAGTATATATGCATATAAAATCCCATTTTATATACATATATATATATATATATATATATATATATATATATATATATATATATATACATATATATATACATACATATATATATATATATATATATATATATATATATATATGTATAAAAAAAAGTTTCTAT